>QFEA01000590.1:0-35373 GCA_003315975.1 Lactifluus echinatus | reverse complement strand
TGCAGACCAGTTTGAGGTTAGTCTCGGATACTTTTCCTCTCCGGCATAATATGAACGTGGGGACGACCTCGCTGCAGAACCGGAGCAATTTTGATGCACATTTCACTGGCACGGGTCCTGAACTATGGCGACAGACGAACGGCGAAGTCGCTGCCTTTGTTGCCGGTGCAGGTCAATACATTACTGTTCGTCCACCATGGATACTCTCTGATGCCAATTTTGGTTTAGGGACCGGCGGTACAATCGCCGGCACAGGCCATTTTCTGAAATCAATGGCGGATGACACCCTTGTAGTACTTGCGGACCCTGAAGGCAGTGGACTTTACAACAAGGTGGCTTTGAGTTGCTGGCTCTGTTAAGTGATTGTTGCAACGATGAATCAAATATGTGCAGGTAAAGCACGGCGTCATGTATGACCATAAGGAAAGTGAAGGCACCAGGCGGCGACATCAAGTCGACACGGTCGTTGAGGGCATCGGTATCAACCGTCTCACGAAGAACATCGAGCTCGCGCTCCCCGTGATCGACGATGCTTTCCGGTACGCTCCCCAAATTTCCGTTCCTCGAGTCCAAATGACACATAGAAGCTGACGACGGGTGACATCGGCCATTAGGATAACGGACGCCGAGGCAGTGAGTATGGCGCGCTTCTTGGTTCAGCGCGACGGCCTGTTCCTCGGTTCGAGCAGTGCCGTGAACTTGGTTGCTTGTGTCAAGCTCGTACGCAGGATGGGCTGGGGCCACGGAGAGAAGGTCGTCACCGTGCTGTGCGTCTATTCCACCTGCCCCGCTCCATTCCCAGCCCTGATTGATGCGGACGACGCCGTGAATTTTTTTTTAATTTGTGGGACGCGCGTCAAATTACCGTTGTAGGTGTGACTCCGGCACTCGACATTACTCAAAGGTTCGTCCTGCGTCTTTTTTAGCTTGAATGGGATTGCATACGTTCTCGGTACTGATGGTACTTGGTTACGAAACTCCCCACGACAGTTCTGGTGCGTCGTCGTTGCTGTTTTGTTGGGCGCTTGGGGCCCATGGGAGCCGCGCCGTATGTGGCTGACAACTACACATCGATTACAGGAACGACGCATACCTGTCCAAGGCTGGGATACCAATCGATGTCGGCATCGTTCAGGATTTGCTCACCCAGCCATTCCCACCGATGTCTTCGATTACCAAAATATGAATATATTGCGCTTTCATCGTGCGCCCCACTAGCCTAATAGCAGAATCGCGTGACCACCCATCATAAGTTAACGCCGATAATGACTGTGGCAAAAAGCCATATCGGTCTGGACGTAGGACACATGACCAGGATACAGTTTATCATTTTCATTCTTCTCGCGTGGTCTGTAGGTTATTAGAAGTGTAACACCTGTTTCGGACCTCTCAAACACATATGACGCAAGTTTGGTTTCTGTTTATTTTACCTTTCCGCATAAAGGAGGCGGCCATACGGCCATAAAGAAACGTGGCATATATGTATGTACGTACTTTTATTTTGCAAGTACGGTTGTGTGGAATTTCGGCTGCCAAAACGACAATAGATGACTCTGGACTGACTCGGGCTTTTGGCTATCCTGTCCCGTCCTGCATGCCTGAGTTCCCTGTTTGGGTTGGGTTGGTCGCTAGCTGGAAGAAGCTAGTGACCCATTGAGCGCCGGTTGAAAGTTGGAAGGACACGCGCGCCGGCGCCGTGCGGGTCTTTCCCTTTTTTTTCTGCCTGCTGTGTGATGATTCAGAAAATCACGATGGGATCTTATTAATGGCCACAGTGGCCGGCGTCGCCGCGTCCGTGAGGGAGTCACAGTCTCATCTCGGGATGGTCGATAAATGTGCCGCGTGCCGCGGTCCCCATCCACAACCTACTCCGCATCACAGTGGTGCCACCGGCAAACTCGCATACGACAGGGAATATTATGGAGGGAGCGTAGCTGTGCGCCACAGGTGTATATGGTTGCTGGCTGGGAAATATATCATCGGTTATTGCGTATAGGGTGTAAGCGCGCAAGCTCCGCAACAGAAACAACTCTTGTTTTCGACAAACCCCTTAGGCGAGATTTACAGTTCACACTACCTTTTTATCATTTTGTATATTAACCCATCTGATGGGGATGTGTGTAGTACACAAAATAGGGGAGGAGAGTAGTAGATACGACAGCCAGAAACCACAATGAACAGGTGACTGTGAACAAGTAAGAAGTTCATCTACCCGAAAGATTAATACTGAGGATTGAACGTAGAGCACATTTGTACACTGGTTGTAAGACACTGCTGGATCTACACTTGAGTAGCGGCTATCATATTGGGCAGATAGTTTTTCGTTGTGTGTGAGAAGATTGCTTCCTCGCTTCTTTCCTTCTTTTCCCCACTTGGGAATGCGGCCAGATAGCAATTGAGAAATTCTTGCAAAGTGATGATGATTGGCCTTCTGGGGAGCTCCGCAGGTATACCAAGTCGCATCGGCCACTCAGCGCCGCTGTGGTCTCACAGAAGTCGCCTTGGATCCAGAGGTACGGCGGCCACGGTAAGACTCTGCAGGAAATTCGCAGACGAGGCGCCGTCGCGCACAGGGCCTGTCCATGCCAAAAGGGAAAAAGAAATTAATGAATCATCAGCATCGCATTAGACATGAGGCGAAGATCGGAGAACTGGAGAGAGTAAGGCGCGGAGCTGCGAAAAAACGAAACGATATGAAACGAACGAGAATGAAAGTAAATATGCGCAGTCGAGCGAAGAGAATATACAGTGTTTTAAGGGGAAAAAAAAGAAGCTCTGGGTGAATATTGTGGACGACGACGTACTCGCACGATAGGTTCCCACTGCCGAGATCAGCCGGTGGGCCACAGGCAATCTTGCGCCCACGACAGAAGTAACACGCCAGCGGTTGTACTGCGCGTGTGATGCGCCGTTGCTTTGGCGCCCGCCGCACGAGCGTGTCTTGGCGCGAAGAGTCTGGGGCAGGAAGGGCGGGCAACGGTCGTCCTGAGCCCGGGGGCCGCGCCGGCGCTTCGAGCGGCTGGGCGCCGGCGGGTGATGCCGCTTGTGACACTGGGGGAGCGGGTGGTAGTTTGCTTAGTAGGGCGTCGTCTGAGGATTGGCATAGTGGCAGCGATAGCTCTGAATCGCTCCCGGGCGAAGGCGAGAGGGAAGTACAGGGCGAGGTCGGCGAGTTGAACAATGGCGTGCCACCAACTGTATTCATCAGGGGCGGCTCGTAGAGTTGCAGAGTGTACGGGTATGGACTCTCTTGCACCCTGAGATGGGGGTTGTAATGCAGATGCTGGTTTCAAAAGGTGAGTGAATCCCAAGGCGTGCAGGTGGATAATATCTGGTCTCACCTGCTGCGTTCCTTGAGACTTGTCGACAACCGAATGACCAGGGTCGTTCATTTGGAAGAAGTTGTCGTCCATAGGTTGGCATGCGGTAGCATCGGTACAATATGGTACGTTTCCATCATACCAGTAGTAGACGTGCTCGATGGCCTCTGTTTGATATGGAGAATAATGGTTCCCATTAAGGTACACCTGAACAAATTTGGTCAAATTGGCCCTGCAGATAGGCGTGCTTGCTTACATCGTTAACTTGGGTCTGCAGACCTCGGCGCAGGTCAAAGTGTTGACTGGCCTGCATCATGGAGAGTAGTGAGATGGATGAACCAGTGAAAGCGGCCTGAAAGAACTTAAATCCAACGGGGTACTAGCCTTCGTATTTGAAGCGTTAAAAGTGGGGTCGGCAGTTTTTCAGGTGTTTTGTTCCTGGTAGCTCGCGGAGTTGTAATGCCATCGCACCTTACCCGACAGTGACTGGAAGGGTTGCACCGAGGTTGTGGTAGATCTTGATGCATTAGCAACTGTCAAAGCGCAGGAAAGCGCAGCCCTAGATCCTGTGATGCAAGGCGGATGCAAAGATGGGCCAGGAACATTAGAAAAACGTCAATAAATGGCTCCGATACACCCTTGCGCACTTGCGCTTTGCCAACTCCGACAGAACTACGGTGATAACAGCGCTGTGAAGAGCTTTGTGATGATCTTCAGCTTTCGCTAAAGCTGAGATGCACAAAAAGCTCCGTTGTTTGTCTCTATGATACCGGAGCTCAGTGAAGTGTGCGTTTCCTCTGGCATGCCTCGATACTGTATAGCTTTTTCAGCATGGGCGCCTTTGACACATCATTGAGTTCATCCTGCATTGGCACAGCATGCCGCAAATAAGCATTAAGAGAAGAGCCGAAAGAAGGACTTATTGTATTGTCTCTGTTTACGCTTCTTGTCTCTCAATTTGTTCCATGACTGCATGTTGATGTCGGTTGGTCGATACATGGTGCCCTGAGAATTCGTTCCATACAAGGTGAAGGGCCCCCAACGATCTGAGGGTGAGATGAAACGTCTGGAAAGTTAACATATTTCCTTCCCCTCTTTCCACTTCTCGAGGTCCAAGCGCTCACCGAATGGTATAGTCAGGTCGCAAATCTTATAAATAACGTAAGACCTATCAATCGCACGAGATTTATTGGATGAACGAGTCTGTGGCTCGCAATGGCAAGGAAGGATTACCAACCTTGGTGAAAGTCACTAACCGGAAAGGCAAAGACGCTATGCCCGGCGGATCTCACTTTAGAAAATGGAAGTGTCCTCGTCCCAGGAAGGCAACGGGAAGTCATGGCACACGCTAACCGTGTCTCTTCGGCTTACGATCCGTTCCCGAGACCTTAGCCGCACCCCATAGCAGTCCCGTGGCGAGAAACCACCACATTTGAACCCGGATACCGGATCCATGGCGCGCGCCACAGAGCGGATACCGTGTTTCGAGGCCATACGTCGTTTAGCATGTCAGAGGAAGACATTCAGTACCATTGCTCCCTATCAAACGCACACAGGTTCTAGTTCCCTTTTGCTCGCAGAAGGTGCCGCCGGAAGGGGGCGATCCCATTCCAGGGCAGGGGAGAAGTGTTTCTCACAAAACGACCGCTGCTGGGCTAAAGTCGAAAATCGAGATGATGCGTCGGTAAATTGAATTGCGTTCGATCCACAGGCTTCGAATAATATTGAATTTCCTAAGTCCGATATTAATTTCCATCGCCGGGGCAACAATTTTCCCCCCCTCATTTTCGACGTCGCCAAGAGCCTAGACTTCTCGAATGGTACACCCGCCCATGAGCCTTCAGTTGACTGGCGGGGTTAGATTTTTTCATGGCAGGCAAAATTCATAGACATTGAGCGGGCCCATGCGTGCCGTGCCGTGGGCCGTGGAGAAGTACTGCATCCAGTTTATAACGCGGACGGCCGGGCGGGCGGTCGGGAGACAAATAAAGGGCACAACAACCCCGGTTGAAAGAATTGCCGGTACCACGCGCAATAACCGGCCCGGTCGGAGAGCGGCCCGTTCCTATTTCCGAAACGGTACAAAACCTCGACCACCATCATTTGGTATTTGGTACAAGAGGAGCGTAGTAGCCAGTAAGTTATCATCGACACGGTGCGCCAGCCATTGCATCAAATCGGTGGACGCTTCGACTGTCTAGCCAAGCTACGAGCCACCAAGGATCTGCTCCCGGTTGGTGGTCCTCTCAGCGGCACTAGTCCTGAGTCACACAAATTTACCTAGCCATTCACCGTGGACTACCCGGGATGCCGGCCGGGGCAACCCAAACCGTGCTAGAGTGGATAGGCGATGGTCTTCTGGAGCCTGGAGTCATCGTGAAAGACACTAGGATCGCAATATGCATTCCAGGCCCTGAACAGGTCTAATGTTGAGCATTTCTTCACTTTCCATGCTTTGGAGAGAGTGGTGCCATGCGAGGCGCCACGAGATACAACCACTCATGATCGCTCTGACACGAGTGACATGGTGATTGCTCCGAGTGGTACGGGTGCTAGAACGGCTATAACCCCTGGTATAGCCTTGTGCCTGTCCCAAATCAGCGCCCATGGTTGTCCACCAGATAATATGAACCATCATGTGGTATAATGTTGATGGAACGTCCCAACTGACGCCCGAGATCGCAGCTGTATTACTCCGAGACAGATGGGAATGGAGTGCACCGGATTGAATAAGCTACCTCCCGCTCGAGTCGAGACCCAAAGCCTATTCTAACGCATCACATCCCAGACGCAAAGGCTCATTGAGCATGCAAGTCCAAATGTGTTTCTTACGTCCCTATTTATGTGGAGCAAAGCAATATTCAAAGACGTCTATCATACTCATTATTACAATGAAAGTAGGTGGGCTGCTAGAGTTCGTTCCTCTAGCCCGTCCATCGTCATGATGTTGGTGCGCCTGGGTGCCATTTTCGAAACGGGCAGTACGTTGCAATTCAACTTCTCACGGATTCAAGCCAGCTAGGTCGGGGTTGTGTGTCATCCTTCACCAGTTGTCTACACCCGCCGCTGAGATCAAACAGCCTGGCTCTAGATGCAGCAATCTGGGCCAAAGCATGAAACTAAGGGTCTCCAGGTGCGCCATTGTCTTCAGATCGGCAAGAACACACTGGCGGGAATGATCACATAGCAAGGCGGTCGAGGGCCGAAATTCATCGGGACAATTAAGGTCGGTCGATAAAGAAGACACGACCATCCACAGTAGATCGTCCTCACTTCTTCTGAAGTTAGTGATCCAGCAGCCGTGCTATAAACATTGTTGTCTTATGAGCGAATCTGAAAAAAAAAAGCCAAGCACGCTGACCGGTGGATTAATGCCAAATCATCGAATCTGCGCTTCCAAACACTTGTGGTAAGCAAGGAAGTCTTGCCGCGCCGACTTAATGCCTTTGTAATCGACAAACGGGTCCGTAGTGAAAGCGTCGTGGAGAGCCATCATGAAGTCGATTGACGATCAAGTAGTTTGCACGTCACCAACGGAAATTACTGGCATCACCCATCTCATGTGCGTAGCCTCGAATCTAACATAGTTGGCTTTTGAACTGAAGCACTGTGATACAACGGCGCATATCGCTCGGACTCTAACGACGAGGTTGATATCCTGTCAGGTCATTTATAAGACGCTCACCGAGCCACGCTGAAAGCTACTCGCAGGAGCAATATCGTTGGTTAGAATATGCACGCTGACGGGCCCGGTGGCCTTCAGCACCGGCACCAGGTACCCTGAATGTACGTGCGTACCGATGTTTTTTTTATTTTCACGACCGTACCCCCAACCAGCCTCGTGGCTGTCCACGTACGAGGTTCCTAGGATCTACCTACTCGCGTGGCGTTCTTCAAATTCAGAACGCGCACCCGGGCGAGGTCGGTGAGAAAACCAATTACAAGGCTCCTACTGCACCATCGTATCGAATACTCAATGTGCGTAAAACATGTATCGTATTAATACAACATGGATAGTTTTGCCTCGCATGCGGCTCTGTCGTATTCGATTATCGTGGCGTGACCATATGAATCAAATACCCCAAGGTTCGCGCAAGTTGTTGGTTCTAGATCGTCACTCCGCCGGTCGAGCCCGATAGGGCCAACAGCAACGCGATGCCATCTGAAATGTAATGCGGGTGCACAGGGATCGGGATGTGCACGATGTGCAAAGCCGCCATGTCTGGGGACAGGGGCGCATCCACCGGAAATAGAGCCCTCATCAGGGCGGGCGGATAGGGCCTCGTCGGGCCACGAGTGGAACATAAGCGATGTTGGCGCGACTGTGCTGCCGAAAGCCTGATGCAGTTCTGACAGTACGCCCAGCTCAACTCGCCACTGTGACGTGCGTGATCCCGGAAACCGGAAGGAAACCAAATTGAGGAGAGCGGACACTCCGTCACCGCACGATAAAGTTATCAAACATTGAATTACGCGTCGATGTCAGGCAAGGTGTGAGTAGTATCTGCCTATCGGCCTTGAGATAACATGTTCATAGAGCGTTACGAAGGCAACCTGGAAGGCGAAGTGTCACGAGTTTCGTTCATAGCCGGCCGAACTACTGTACGACTGTTCTTAGCATCCTTAATTTATATAATAGGTTCGAGACGAGACATATAATGTTGTTGAGTCCCGGGCGACTCGGATGTGGCCGAGAGACCAGTACAGCTGTAAGAGGGACCTCTTGGATAACTGGAGAATTCTTCACTAATCATCGTCCTCGGGACCAAGTGTCACCATCTCCACTACTTCCATTCAACCTTCAAAAGTACCACAACCAAAATACGATCGCTCCACCACTGAACCTTTCCCGATGGGCGCAACTCCAAGGCCTCTGTGATGACCGTTTTGGGGGACACGGGGTATTTGGGTGTCGCCATCCAATGGGAATCAGAGGAGGTCGAGGTCCGAAAGCGATGACGATGACGATGACGACGGCGACATCATTGTTGACTACATTTAGAACGTTCGTCGCCCATATCCAGATAATCCAGAAGCCAGTAAAGCGGTTTTCCTATCGTGACTCTGCCTGAGCCTGGTATTGTACTGATAACTCGATTTTTGGATCACTCTACGTTACGTTATCAATGTCATTCGCAGTGACAAGTAAGCGTGCCCTCCGCGATGCCGTTAAGGCATTCCTCTATGTCCTTACGGTCCTCTTTCAACTATGTGCAGCCTCTCTTCAGGAGGAGCTGTGCGGCGGGCCTAGTGGCTTGGGGGGTTTCCATTATAATAATTAGAAGTGGCATGGGCCTTAAGGCATCAGGTTCCCAGGGGTCAACCTGAAAGTTACGCGCACCACCGTGACTTGACTTCCGCCCTTTTTTTTTGACGGATAGGCGATCGTTAGGCGACAGACGACAGGTTAGGTTCGCTTCTTTCGGTGATGTAAATGAATGCCGATGAGGTGCCAACCAACGTCAACCGTGCTCCAGAGATTTGGTGTGACTGTGACCAATACCCTTTTTCAACTCCAGAGACACAAAGGGGTGATGGGAAGGCTGGGGCTGGAGGCTGCTCCCTGGAGGCTGCTCCGTGGCTGCGTGATGCCGAGTGCCGCAGCTGGTTGGGATAAAGCTAAAGCTGCGCCTCGTTTTTTTTCTTATTTTTGTCGTTCGTCCACCACAGCCATGGCCCGAAAAACGCGGGCCTCCTGCTATTGGCTCCTCGGAGACGGGGGATCGAATTTCGAAGCACAAGCACATGACAGGAGAAAGTGGGTTCGAAGTGCAGGTAAGGGATAGCGTGTAAGCTTTCTTGTTGGTGATCGCGTGCGGCGCCAGGCGCGGACCCTGGCAGCGTGGTGCCCAGCTATGCGGCTCGTCTGGCAATCCAATCCATCTGGCAGCTGGCAGAACTTCTTTGGTGTATCGCGTGACTAAGTTAGCTTGAAGAGTGACCGCCAGCGTATCGCCTGGCGGTGCAACTGGATGTCAGCCACATCCAATACTGCAGACAGGTCGTGATTAATTGCCTTGCACATGCTGTGTACAGCTGTCGGTGCCTTGCAGGGGCAGGATCGTGGTCTGCGGGTGCCGTATGTACAACTACAACCTGACTACTAGGAGCGTAGATGCGTAGATCCTTTTTTGAGTCATCACGGAATTACGGTAGTCGTGTCCATCGGCAGATGCACCAAGTACAACAGTGTTTTTTTTTTTTTAGAAAACGATTTATTGTCCCTACTCAAAGAAGCTAAGAGACTAGAAGTACAATAGTCCTCGGGGCCCGGGCTAAACTTTGACCTATCAGAGAATGACCGCCTGCGGAGATCCTGCTAGAGGCATGTTGTTACTCGAGTTTACGTGCGTGCATAAGCGTATCCACACAACTTGTCTGTTGCCTCACCGACATAAATGCATGCCACTGTGCATTCTTGAAGTCTTTTACGGCCTACTAACTACCACAACACTGTAGACCGGTAGGCATTGGATTTCAACGCTTACACCGCGGGTGATAAGTCCGAGTCGTGCAGGTTCGATTGACAATTGGCTTACACAAGGTTCCACTATATTAACACCATAACTACCTCGCAACTGGCGCACCGGGCTCACTATCACATCAGGTAGGAACTATTAAGGCAATATCCAATATGACCAAATTGCGTAGCACGATTCTGGCAAACAGCAACATGACCCCGCCGTGAATAATTCAAATATGTTTGGTTTGGAAATTAAACTTTAGTTCCGCGTGTTAGAAAAAGAATTTAGCCCGGTGGAGTCTGGGAACAAGCTAGAAATAATGACGAATCCATGTTTCGCTGGCTTAATTCACCACATAAATGTGAAGTAAAGCAACAGCGGAGCTTAACGAGGGAATCTAACCAAGAACCAAGAGAATGGAAGAGCGAGCAATGGATGATGAGAGTGGGCAATGGTTAGTGGCGCGTACTGGAGTCCCTGTCCTCGGCGGAGGACAGGTCGCCATCACTGGTTTGTGCAGCCCATTCGACCTCAATACCCCGTTCAAGAGCCGCAACCTTCGCACCATGCGCACGGAGATATGATATAACCTCGCGTGCACGGCGCCACCCAGCGGGTGTGCTGCTCGTGTCCACGGGCCCCGTGGGGCTCTCAACGCCACCGTACACGCGCGCCAGGTGGATGGAGGCACGAACGCGCTTTTCCGGTGGGCTATCTTCTAGATAGGCGATAAACGACGCGAGTGAACGTACTGCCTCGGCGCGAGCGCGTAGGACATGTCGCATCACCCGTCCTGAGCGAGGACGTCGTGCGCGATATGGCTGGGGCGCAACTGGCGATTCCGACACCGTATTATTCCCAGTGGCACTGGTGCTTCCTGTGATCCATTCGTTCGCCGGCGGTATAGGTGTAGCAGTGTATTGCGCGAGGGCCGTCAAAGAATATTCCCACTTCTTGGGCGCCCAAACACCGATTAACACACGCCATGCGGCAGCCACACGTTTCATGCTAAAAAAAAAGACAGGTGAGTGAGGGTGATAGGGAGGTGAGGCACGTCAAGAGAAGCTCACTGCTCGTAGTTATCTGGAGTATGTAATCAGTTAGAAGTATGGAGAGAACGCGATATAATTTACTCGCCATTGATAAGCTTATTATGATATAAGGCAAACAACCAGACGAGCGTGGCAGAAAGGACGGCGCCAACAGGTGTAAACCATAAAAATGACCACATTACCAAAAACGTGATGGGGTAGATCAGCATAAGGAGGAACATCCCGAAAAGGACCTTGTTTTGCGCCAACGTTTCTTCCTCATCTATCGCGAGTCGGGCGCCAAGCCGGCTCATGACATACGCAGGGGAATGTATAATCAACGGAAAGAAGAAAAACGGTAGACGTATGAGACAGGCAAGGCTGTCTCGGATGAGTACGAGGAGTGTTAACAATCGACTGGGCAGCGCAACAGGCTGATGAGGATCCAATGTCCGAGGAAGTGGGAGGGAAGAGAGCACCGAATTGGTCAATTGTGCTGACTGCAAGAGAGAGTAATATTCTAGAAGCGATTGGCGCACTGTTTGGAAGTTCGGGATCGAGTCGGTGGTGGAGAAGAGATCCACAAGCCTGTCCAAAAGGTTAACAAAGACGTGCCTCGGGTTCTAAACTAAACAACTTACGTCTGGGAAATATTGACATATTCGTCACGATCGAGAGACTCCTGATCTTCCCAAAGGAGGTCTCTAGCCATACGCGCTGCGTAGAGCGTGTCCCTAGATCGAGGAATGGAATGGATAAATGCCCAGGAGGTAACTTACATGTGATTACTGACCAGTCAGGGGCGTTGACCGTCAACTCTACGAGGCGTGATTCGATGGTGCGCGTAAGGTGTTTCACTGAGGCACGGCGCGAACTCTCATCAACTTCTAGAAACTGCTTCAAGTATGGTGTAGTGGTGATAGGCCTGCTGAATCTAAGGGGGTCCGTCAGCTGACGTGAGAATCAATCTTTGGAAACGGCTGACTCCATGATAACCTGTCACATGGCAGTTGGGTAAAAAGATAGGCTGTGGCAGTTGACAGGGATGGTAAAGGGACATACGTAGCTACGGTACTTCGATTTGTTGGTATAAACAATGGCGCATGGCACAATCACGAGGGGTTCCTGGGCTGCCTGCGTGGGACTTTCGCTAGCCCATTTACTGTACTCGAGTGCTGCCCACGCAGCGCCATCCTTTACTTGCATTATCCGAGGCTCAGTGTAACTGGTGCCCTCCGGAAAGAGCGCCACCGCGTCACCACGACTGAGTGCCTCAATTGTGCCACGGAAAAGCGCCTGACGGTCCTTGTTCTTGCGATCCACTGGTATGTTCCCCGTGCTGTAGAGGACTTTACGTAGCACGGGATTCACGAAGAGGCTGGCTATATTGGCTAATCAGTCTATATCAATGTGGAGGGTATGAGAGGTCAAACCTTTGCTCCAATAGTGTAATATGCGTTGGTGAGGAAACGCTGAGGCTGCATAACATTAATTAATGCGATAGTTGAAAATTGCTAAAACGAACAGAGAACAGCAGGGTCCAACATCATGTTGTGGTGAGTAGCAGTCCTAAAACAAGACGTCAATGCTTGTCATAATAACAAGAGACATATCGCGTCTTCGGAACCAGTTCTGACGCTACAAAAAAAGAATAACATACACGATGATGGGTCCATGTGCTGGCACATTCTCACCACCGATAACACGTACCTCCGTGAAGAAAGAGTAGACTGCCCAAGAGGCGATGCGTCGGAGGATCCTGTGTGTAATGTAGTCCGTGTCCATGTCTCTAAGAGGAACGAGACGAGGAGAGGGAAGCGAAGATGAACCAGGGGCGCCGGAGTTAATTGCCTTTTTTGGTATACCATACCGCGTTTGGCCGCGACGTGTCACTCTCGCCTTTCACGTTTACCATGCACAGTATCTTCGCCAGAGTAAATAATGTCTCTGCCACAATCTCCACGACAATAATGGTCCTCCTTGCTGCCATTGCTCTATCCTCCTTCATATTCACTGCACATCCAACTGGATCTCTTGAGGTAACATCGGTCAAAGTGTAAGCAAACGAAACACTTTTTTCTTCCAGTAGCAAGAGGGAGAGTGGTCACCTTGCGACTGTGACCGGCCCATCTAGCCGCTTTGAGCGCTATTTTGACCTGTAACTGGTCCTGTGACACTACTGGGCATGGGCCAAGGGTTGCGCTGCCGAATGTCCCCCTATCTTCGATTCTTCGATTAACCAATATTGATGCCCAGCATATTGCTTTCTGACTCGTCTACCCTGATAGGTTCGCAGGCGAAGCGCGTAGATATCCGCACCGTCGGCAAGAATATGCCTTCGTAATGTTTAATATGACTGCTGGTGCGTTCTCGTGAGCATAACTGCCTCATGGGTGTCTTAATAAGGCTTTTCTCATCTCCGCCGTTTCACAATGCGATGCGTGACTGTATCTGCTTGGTCTCGGACCACAGACCTGTCATCACTATTCCACTGGAACACGAAGCAATTATTCGTGTATTTGGAAGCAGAGTATACAAACGCCAAGGGGGTGAGTCCCTGACACGCTCTTCGGTTTTTGTATGGTCGTGCCACAGAGCGCGACAAGTTCCTACCTCTTTAGGTTTGGAAGTTCACTTGCAGCCAAGCCTGGCGGTTAATCGTATTGACCCCCGGCAGCACGCCTAGAGACATGCGCCTTAAATTTTCGCATGTCCCCTCGATTGGATGCCATTTACACGTGTTCTATCGAACCGGCGGTGGCTATTACTCCGAGAGGGGCGATGCCGTGCAGCGACAGTCAATACACTTTTTTGTCATTTTTAAAAAAAAAATTTCACATCGAAGCCCCTAACACCATTCAATATTGTGTTCATTCATTCATAGGTACGGAATGAAGTTGTATTCTGGGATCGTATTGTCCGAAGAAAGGAGGATGCTGTTATTACGGTTTCTGGCAAAAACAAGTACCCTTTCCGTGAGGTGTCCGCGAAGTTCAAGTATGTCACTTCTCTGTCCCCAATTCCCGTAGCGCAAGCGCAGCCTCCATCTTCCGTTATCCCCGTGATTATCGCTGGCCTCTGATGTATCCTTGCAGAGGCTCAACTTCGGCGAATTACACCCTCAAGTATAACCTCATGCCCTTTGTGGGCATGCTAACGTACGGGGAAGCTGCTCGGGTGACGGAACCCATCGAATTCCCCACGGCGCGGGAACGAGTAGAGTAGACGCCATTTGTCATCGTCAAGCTTGTAGTAATGTAGGAAATCCATCCTTGGACCTCGGCAGACGCCGATGATCACGTCTTTAGCCGAGTACTGCACGGTAGTTGAGAGAGGACAAACCTTTTGCTGATTTGCTATTCCAAAGAGTCTGGAGGTCTGGAATTACTGAGAACCGCGGTGAATCTTAACCAACTTCAAATATCTCACGCGAGGTTGCTATGTGTCACTCCTCACCGAACTGGTAAACCACATTCGAGTCTACATCTGCAGCCGAATATTAAACTCACTCAAAAATCCATGAAATACGGTGTACAATGTTGTTAATCGCTATTTCTGAGCATTTTTGTTGCAACAGTGTCAAGTCAAGTCCGTTCAACCTGTGTGGTATGATTGTTACATAGATGTTAGAAACACCAGCTAAACAACCACTTGAGAGAACCCATTCGTTTGAATCGTTGGCGTTGGCCGGAGATTGTCCAAGTCTGCGACTTCATTGACCTCGAATCGTATTATTAGATCAGAGATGCCGTTACAGTTCAACCTTTTCATTGAACGAGGCGCTGTATGACTCCTGTATCTCGCATGCACCAGCATGCGGTATCATGTATCATCTACGCACAACAGAGAAAGGGGCTATCTTTTCCTGTAATGGCAAGAAACACCCAGGACCACGGGGGGGTGTAATGCAGGCACGATATGCCATAGGCACCCGAACGATGTTAATACGGCCTACCTTGGTAAGAAGCCGTCTGCGGCATGAGACCCTGAGGTGTTAAGCGCCACAGAGTTTTAAGCGGACAGCGAGTATGACACGTGTTTCTCAGCGAGGTCCCTTCGCCTGACTGTGGAGTTCTGTCTCTCAGAAATGAGGAATGCGAAAACTCAGGGACGCCGTGTTTGATCCTCTATCCCAAGCCCCCTTCTAACGGTCAGTAATTGGTGATACCTACGTGCACTGGTCCTGCAGGGCGCATTACTCGCACCTTGATAACAGTTGCGTGGGTAGGCCTAGAGTTGTAGACAGGAGCTTGGCTCGTAAAAAGGCCGCTCCAGGCCAGGTGCCAGGTGCAGGTGGGCTCCATGGACTCTTGTTGGCGCCTTATATATAGTTTTCTTTACTCCACTGGGGTCAACTGACACGTGCCTATTCCAAACTCAAACGAACGCTGAGTCCCGTTTGGGGTCGATCTTTCACTGCACTGCGAAAGGGGTCAATGCTTCCGGGGTTGCTTCACGAGTCCGCTCGGCAGGTAGATGTACGCGTGTACGCGTGAACTTGTACGTATAGTAATTATAATATATTTCTCCATTGAAAATATCATCTTGCCGATGGGGAAGTACGTGCTGCATCTTCGTCTCAAGTCTCACAAGAAAAGGCCTGCTCAGATGGCTGAGAAGGGACGGTAAATGCTCGCGCTACGCTAGGCAGGGCTGAGGCAGGGGTGCAAAACGCCGAGACACGAGACAGAACATTTTAACGCATTGCGTGTTGGGAATGCTCACGGAACTCACCCAGCTTATCCAAAATCAGGGGCCATGTTTTCGAGCCGAATGGAAGTGGAACTGCTGGATTTGAGGGGGATCCTTACCTTGGCTAGTCCAATAGGGACGCAGATTTGGACGTTATCAGTTGTGATATCGCGACGGAAGAAACAGTCAGTCGAAATTAAGTCCACAAGTTGATCAGGCGGATATTTGTATCTGCTTGCATCGGCAGTGGTATGTCGAGTTTTTGTCCGTTCCTGGGAATGGGCAAGGCATGCATGTTCGGTGGGCGTGGCTTTGCCTCGAAACGAAAGTGTAGCGTTTCTTCTTTGGCGCCCACTGCCATTCCACTTTCCAAGTGTGTTCCCAAGCATTTAGATCAGGGACCACGCCCTGAATGGTATTTAATCAGGAAACAGTCCTCGCAACAGCTCGATTAACCTGTGTTTGCATTGTTATCTCTGCATTTCGTTATAGCCAGCACGCGTTAAAAATTCCTTCGCTTTCCATTGGGCTCATGTTTTCGCAGCACGTCCTCATTTCTAACTACAACCCCTGGTCACCCTATCAGGAACAGGTTGTTGATTATACTGAGGATCTGTACGTTACATCCCATCACGTGAATTGTGAGCAGGGCAGCTATCAGGTGTGTAATGTACGTCAACTTGAAGATAACCATGTGAGATGACCTGACTATTTTTTCAACCCCACTACATAGCACCTCCAATACGGATACACGCATCACCAGAGTTATGAGACCTCTCAAAACGATGCTTCGCAGCATGTGTCGTTTACCCCTTCCGACTCACCAATGCCATACTGGCCACCAGCACCGGTACCTGCTATCGGTATCGGTGAGGCGTCAATGGCACTTACTACGGATGCCGTGTACTATCCTCCCCCATCTTATACCAGGCAAGACTTGCCCTCAGTCGAACATCGTCACGCATCTGTTGTCGAACATTCTCAAACCGCTCCACCACTTACCGCTTGCGCCACGTCTTACGGCACTGCCGGTTTGAGCTATCCGGGTTCCACGACCATTCTGACAGCGTCGGGCACTGCGACAGCGATTCCCGCATCCGTCCCGTACCCGACCATCGCCCACGACCAGGGTGAAAGTGGGCATAACTCCGCGTTACAGGATTCGATGACGCAATCCTCAATGTACGGGGTGAGTACCCACCAACACTCTGTGGACGATGATACGAGCTTAAGACTCGTGCAAGGGAACTGGCACTTATAAGACAGAGACAGGTGCAAGTTATACTAGAGCCGGGCCGTATGGGCTCAAGTATACCACGACAGGGGTACCGCTGCCCCACGATGTCCCAAGGTCAGCAGAAAAGGGGGACCAGGGGAACCCAGAGGCGTACATGGCCTCCCGGACCGTTCCTCAGTCTCAGGGCCAAAATGAGGCACCAGCACCTACATCATTGCAGGCCGAGGAAAAGATGACTAGCATGCCACCTCGCTACAGGTCACCAATGGACCACTTGCCATACCAGGACGACGTAGCTAACGTTGAGTCAGGGTCTAGGTCCAGGCAGTCTTCCGTCTTCCGTCTTCAGTCTAGGTCCAGGCAGTCCTCTGTCTTCAGTACAAGGGAACTATCCCCATCTCCGTCATCGACGCCGCCACAGCCTATGAGTCCTGTCTTGCAGACTCTCACCTTCATCACATACCCTGACACCGAGCCAAAGGGGCACGGGCGAGGGGGGGAGTCCGACGAGCACGACAACGACGAGGACGGCTCGACATCGCGGCGTGGCCGACGCGGAAAGAAGCAGCCAAAGAAGGATCCATTCCTTGCGTGCTTTTTTTGTCGGGGTCGCAAGATTGCTTGCCATCCCAAGGCTGAGGGTGGTGAGGACAGGACATGCAGGTGAGTAAAAACTTCTACCTTACTATGAGCCTGGTGTTGTAGGGGTTACGGTGAGCCAGGTAAACCTGGGCTGGGGGAAGGGTGGTAGTGGGGGAGAGCGTCTTACGGGGTGGGAGGCTTGAACATTTAAGGCCCATTAAAGAGCCTGGGAGGGGAGACCCAGCTTTTTATAGGCCCAGCTTTTTATCCCCTGGCCGTATCGCCCATGGGATCAACGTTGTGCCCTGGCGCACAACCTCACCCTGTGTGTGACACATGTCTTATCATCATTTGATCTTTCTCTCTTCGCTCTCCGTTTCCTTTTCGCTTCTTTCATTCTCTCATTCCTTACTGGTGTTCTTCTCATCAATATCGGAACTGTTTATCCCCGCCGCTCTCTCGCACTTCCCGCATGTCGCAGTTCATTGTCCCCCACCCCTCTACCCCTCTCCGTCCTTCTTCCCCTTCTTCCCTCCCCCCTATTGTCTTCCCCTCTTTTTCCCTTTTTTTTTTTTTCTGCGCCCCTTCCTCCGCCCGTCCCGCCGATGTCAATAAAAAAAAAATCCCACAGCCAATGCGCGAAGAGGCACCTCCCCTGCCAGTACCCGTTAACTTCACGCCGTGGCCAGCGCAAGCCCCAAGATGCTCTCGCGGCCGTCGATCCCGACAACGCCTCGGGGATCAGCGTCAATATCACCCGGACAGCAAGCAAATCAACGGCGCGGGCGTCGTCCAAGCTGTCCACGACGACTCTGGCCAAAATATAAGCTATTCGACCCCGACGAACGGCAGCGCCGGAAATACCATAAACACCGACCCATTGGTAGGTCCCACCGCTCGATTCATCAGTTCTGTCCTTGCCTCTACGCTCCACGCACCCGTTTCTTTTCCTTCTCCGCACATCAAATACACGCACCCATTCCATTCTCGTTACTTTCTCTTTCTGCCCGCTTCTCTCTGCCCGCATTCGAGCGAGCTCCATGTTTTTCCTCCATATCTCGGAGCTTTCCCGCAAGGGGGCCGTGGACTTACGACTCCTGTACGCCCACTTAGAAGTGGATCAGTCATTCAGTAGGTAAATGCATGTGAAAAAAGATTGCTCCGTCCCCAGCCCCGGTCTTTGGTTTTCTCTCGTGGTGAGTGGTCTACACCCTGCTATGACTTCGTAACGCAAGAGTTGGCCGAGTCATGTACCTATGCAGGTTTTTTCCATGCACATATTTTTGCATTTTTTGTGGGTTGTCCACGCCCCACGTGTTTTTTTTAATCGATCGGTTCGTAATGACAGAAAAATAGTTTCCCGACTTTACCATCGGAGAAAAAAATTGTTCTGTGATTAGTAGAAAACTGGCGGGTCGCAACGGCCGAATGGATGAGCAAATTACCCCTGGTCGTAAAGTCCAAACAGATGCGGACTTTCTGATCCGGGTAAGCCTCGAAATCAATCGAATGTTTTCTGAATGACAGCCTTGGCACAAAATGCGAAATAGGGTGGGAGACCCGTCAGCTAATGTTTGGTGCTATCCGTACATCATACATGAGCGAAAGGAAAAAAAAAACACGCTTGTTGTGTATGTCCGAGTTCGGGCAAGCGGGTGATAACCAGTAAATAAAACGTTACTAGATCATTAACCGAAAGGAGAAGCCCAGTAGTCCGCCTGGCGGATGATAAGGAAAGGGAAAGGGAAATAGAAGGAGATGGGAATCGGAAGGGGACGGAACGGATGCAACGCAACCCCAATGCGTTTGAACTAGTAGATTTAGTGCTGGCACCATATCACCCGCTCAAACGTGTCCACGCGACGACCCTACCAGACGGATGGTCCCAAGCGGAGATTCGGGAGACGCAGCGATCTCTACATCGTCGTTGTTGTTGTTGTCTCGCTGGGGATCCCAAAGAGACATCCTTTCCTCTACATCATCCACGTGATCGCCCTTGGGATAATCACGTGAACTCGTCTGTCGGTGCCGGGAGAATCGCCGAGTCGGCGGAGGCCGCCGCTCGATATCGTCATCGAACGACATAACGGAAGGGAACGATGGCAACGTCGCCGATGCCGACGAGGTCACGTATGGGTCATGGTAAATTTCCTTTGATATACCAACGCGCGGCGGTGCCGAATGCAATGCGTCGTTCTCAGGGTCATATCGGGCGCGGCGTCCCGAATTGGGGGTCTCCGGGGATTGCCGCCGGGTCGGGCTGGTATCTCCTGGTTGGGAACTACTCGTTTGCGGTTGTACAAGTGACTGCGGCGACGCCAGAGGGCTACTGCTATGTGGGGCAAAGCGAGGTTCGTGTGTGGCCGAATCGTCCTTCCCGGTTGTACCACGATGATAAGAGTGGACGACGTCTTGCTCACCAAATTTGATGGTTGGCTTGCGCGCCGACGGCTGGCTAGACATAGATATTGAATCAGATTCCACGGGATCTAAATGGGGTACTGGAGGATCAAAAAGCTGGTGTCTTTGCATCGCGCCATAGTGATTAAGATTGGTTGGAAGTGGGGGTGGCTGCTCGACATCAACGCGTCCCCCATATCGACTTGAATTAGCAGAGGCACGACTGGATTGGCTAAAGCGGCGGGCACTGCGAGCGCGAATAATACTACCAACTGCACCGAAAGAACCGCGAAGAGTGTCGATTCCAGGCTCCTCGAAACCAGAGGCAGATTTTTCTTCGAAAGCTTCTGTCTGTTTCCGAGTTGCCTGGAGGAGGATCGTAGAACGGCGATCCAGATTCTTGAATTCTGTCGGATCGACCTTCGACATCTGGAGGATGGTAATTCCCACACAGATAACAAGGAATGCCATGACTATGGTAATAATTTGACTGGCGGAAGCTTTGAGACCCTTAAACAGGACCTAAAGGACACAATCATGCTGCTATTCTCGGAAACAGGACCAAAACTTACCACAGTGGTGACCATGGAGCAAAATGAGACTGTAGCACATCAAAAGTGTTAAAAAAGGCAGTATGGAAAACGACGAGAACGTACATATTACATAGTAGGTAGGCGTCACTGAAGTTTGCGCAATAGCATGTTGAGTAGACTTGGGCGTAAACGTAAACAGAAAGCTTACCCATAGCTGGAAAAGGCAAAGTAAGGACTTCTATTCGAGAAACACTGATAGAATGCTTACCAGTATTGAAGAGGGCAAGAGCCTTGTTAAGGTAGAAGACTTCGGTCACTAGACAAGGTTTGATGCATCTCAGCTCAGTTCGGATCTCTACGCGGAAAATACGAGCGGCGGACTTACCCAACGTCACGGCAATAAATACTAGGAGAAAATAGATGAACCAGTGTTTGAACTACCAAAGGACATATCAGACACGACCGAATATTTGCCCGAGTATGAGGAACCAACCTGATTGTCACCCATTACAGTTGTAACGATTGCAGCTCCCAGCCCAGTAGTTACACTGACGCTGAGTCCACCAATCAAACTGCATACGAGAATATACCAGATCATATTCTTGCTTCCATATCTTGAACGTGAATCAGCATGGCGAGGAACAAGAGAGGAGAGAAAATTCGACCTGGGCCCGAAATAGAAAATGATAGTCAATGAACTAACAATGAGGACCGTGGCGAATACAATAAAGAGAGGAGACAGAAATAGGTGCTGGAATTCGACAATTTGTCCGACGCTAGCTTCTTGAGGTCCTAAACAACCAATTAGAGAGGGACCCAAGCAGGGGCTTGGCCGACTTGCCATTCAAGGCGATAATAGTTGACCCAATCTGGGGAGGGTTCAGAGACAAGAGGATAGAGGGCACGAAATGCAACGGACAATACACAATGCACAACCAAGCCAGCCAAAGAAAGTGAGCTTTTCGTTGAGGAATATTGAGGACAGCATGGCTGATAGTACAACAGAAAGTGCTCCAAGGGGGGTCTGGTGACATTACTGATGCGTGATGCGCGGGAAAGAAATGAAGTGAGAGTGACGTACAACCACAAGTGCTTCGACAAATGCATAAGCTTCGAAGTCGAAGAATCGAATCAATTGATGGGACGGGAATACAGTAACAGGTTACGCACCAGCAAAGTTACATAGTTCTCCCAGAATCATTACTGTTACAGCTGTAAGTCCGAAGAGACCAAGGGGCGATTTAACGCACGGATCATGCCAGTCCACCATAACACCTGTTGGGATAACAAGTTATGGGTGACTCGATGTGCATTGGAACAGACAACGTACAGATTTTAAGTATGCCACACCCTCACCCGCTGTGTGCCCGGCCTGCGAGCGCAACAAGCCTTTCTTCTTGAAAACGAAGCTAGATCCGATGAGGACTCCACTGACAACCGCTAGAATGATGCCAACGACCTGGGTACGATGAGTATAAGCAAGAAGTGCAGAAGATAGAAAAGACCTTGAGACTGCTGGGTGCCTGAAGGGAAGTTTTGGCGGACGAGGTAGCAGAGGAGTTCGATGAGGTCGATGAGGCCATAGCGGTAGGGAATCAAGTTCGGGATGATGTTTGGCGGTGAACGAAAGCACAGCACAGCACACAGCATGCCAGCGTCGTTGGCTCGGCATGGCACGGCCGGCTTCGGTGCTCGAAACGGGATGTGATGACCGGACCTGCGTTCGGGTCGCGATGCCGAAATTTGGCCGGGATGAAGCCTGCCATACATGGAAATATCTCGGAGAGTGGCCTAGTCGTCATGGACTCGAGCTCTCGAGAGCCGAGCCGCCGTTGAAGGGAGTGCTGTGTACAGTACAGTGCAGTAAAGTACAGTACAGAGTAAATAAAAATAAAAACAAAAATGACTGCTTGTGATGTGTTAGTTGTGTTGTATGATGCGGGTGCCTCCGTGTTGTCGATAATCTGTCAGAACGAGGATTGTTCTGATCTTGTTGTGACAGCCCATCTTTCCTTCCCCCCTCGTCCCCCGTCCCATCTTCCGATGGCTTTAGGCACCCAGACTTATCCCAGAAACCCCCAACTACTGGCTGTACCTTTCACCCAGTCTCCACCCGCATCTTCTAGCGACCTGGTCTGGACGGACGAGCGTGTACGCCCCTCCCGTTTACGCCTCTTCTCTGCCGTGCCTAACCTTTTTTTTTTTTCTCCCATAGCCCGCGCTCCCCTCGAAAGGTTCCAAGCCCTTCGGCTTCAGCGCCAAAATGCCATCATTTTCCCCGCCTCGGAATCAAAGTGGCCGGTCAACCCGCTCTACCGAGTCTAATAGCGCAGAAGACCATGGGAGTATCGCGGGTAGCTCAACTAGCAATGGCTATAGAGAGCTAAAGAAGCCCAAGTCTTTTATAAATCTCATCAGACGGGCTCGCAGCAAGGCAAGGCCAGAGGCCGACGACGTCTCAACGACTAAGTCAAATCGACCCCTTCCTACCTTTATCCCTTCGACCAGTGGCGATAACTCCTTCCTCCAGATGGACCAACCCTCATCTAGAAACGCATTGCGCGCCGTCCGGGGTCGCGAAAAGAAGAAATCGAAAGGCAGCACCGCACCGCCCGTCGCATTTATCCTCCAGCCCGAGTTTAACCTCGATACCGACCTGGAGCGCATGGAAGGAATAATTGACCCATCACTGCTACCTCCGTCAACCAACAGCCCGCCAGTCTCAGGCGCCGGTTGGGGCGAGACAAGCACGGGCGGCTTCCGCGCGGATGGCCGAGCGCTCACCCCGTCCACGCCCTCTTCGTCACCGCCCCACCTCGGCGGCCCCGTATTCAGTGACCCGTTTTTACCGTCTCTTCCAAACGTGCGGGTTCGCGAGGGGACTACAGACCTGCGCAGGATGTCGCCGCACACCATCATACCCGCCGTCTTGCCACCGCAGCTCGTCTCCCCCCCATCAGGCGCGCAAGATGGCATGGCCGCGTGGAAGGCACCACCCAGCTGGGTCTCAGGTGACCAGCCCGAGCCAGACGTGTCCAGCTCGGATGAAGACGAGAAAGCCTCCTCGAGCAAGCGGAAGTCGCGCAGGCGTGTGACTCTCTCGCGTACACTGCAGAGCCAGGCTACGGACGCGCGCGCTTATAAGATTCGAGTGTACCGCGCGAACAATGAGTATTACATCTTGACTTGCGGCTTGACCACAACCGTTGGACAGCTCTCGGGAAAGCTTAACTCGACCATACTCAACCCCGGGGAACGCGAGGACCATAGGTTGTATCTCAAGGAACGGGGGAGAGGTCTGTTAGGTCTCCTTGTTCAGCTTTGGACTACACTAATCTGGATACACAGAGCGTATGCTGGCTCAGACAGAGCGACCGGCCGATATTGTACGAAGGCGGCTAGAACAGGCTGGCTATGACGTAGCCGATGGGCTGGATACCCTTGGCGAGGGTGATCTCAGCTTTCTGATGAAGTTTGTGTATAAGAGCACCGTTCTGGGACCTGCGGTTGGTGTCTTCAACTGCTATCTCTATTGCTGCCATCTGACAATCGGCTAGGAGGAAGACATGATTTTTACCGACTACAGAAACGTCGACCTCACGAATAAAAGTTTGCGAACTGTGCCCGTCGTTCTTTATGCGCACGCCGAGGATATCAAATCTCTCACATTGTCGCGTAATCCGATGCTTGACATCCCCGGTGACTTCGTCCAGCTCTGCACGTCGCTGCAAGAACTTCGCTTGTCCAATATGTGTATCAAAAAAGTGCCGCAGAGTGTGCAAAATTTCACCACCCTCATGGGGTTGGATCTCTCCAGCAATCGGATCGGCGACATCAACGATATCGCGCTCTACCGTCTTCCAGAGCTCCAAGAACTTCGGGTGCAAAATAATAGGATGGAGAAGCTACCATGGTACTTCCCTCGATTGCACATGCTACGACTCTTGAACATCTCGAATAACAAGTTTCAAGACGTTCCAGAAGAGGTTTGCAGAATGTCCAGTCTAGAGGAACTGGATATTTCTTTCAACATGATATCGCAACTTCCCGACGATTTGCATTCGTTGCAACGGCTGAAGGTCCTGGTAATCGTTGGTAATCGGGTGACTCGCCTCCCAGACAGCTTTCGGCATCTCTCAAGCTTATCTGTACTTGATTGTCGGCGGAACAACATCACTGAGCTCGGCCCTGTCAGTCTCTTACCGAACCTTGAAGAGCTATTGGTCGGCCACAACTTGGTGCAGGCATTGGACCTTTCGTCCGGGTCTCTACTGAAGAGAATTGACAACTCGCATAGTGACATCACGCAAATTTCCCTGGCGCCTGGACCTGTCGGCCGAACCCCTGTCTCCTTGACTTACCTCAATGTCTCCAGCGCTAAATTATCGTCCCTTGACGACCTGGCCCTTGGGCAGCTGATAAGCCTCGAAGAACTGATCTTGGACCGCAACAAGTTCCGCGCAATTCCCGAGTCGCTTGGTGAGCTTAGCCTGTTGCAGTCTTTCTCCTGTTCGGACAACCTGCTCGGTGCCCTCCCATCAAGCATTGGTCGGTTACAAAAGCTAGAGCGGCTCGATGTGCACAACAACAACTTGACCGAGTTGCCTGTTGCGCTGTGGAGTTGCGGTTCGCTCGAGCGCATCAACATGACGTCAAATCTTATCGCGCATATTCGTTTGCCGTCACTTTCCTTAGCATCTGCCACATCTGCCTCTACCTCGTCGTCAATTGGACCATACGAGAGCGCATTAAGCTCGACGGTGACCTTGGTGCCAACTCCACCAGACCGGAAAACATCGACGGCCGGCTCCACGGCAACGTCGTCACGTCCGCAACCACCTCTGGTGAAGTCCCTCCAGCGACTATATTTAGGCGAGAACCGACTTGGAGATGACGCACTGCCACTCTTGATGATCTTGCGGGAGTTGCGAGTACTTAACCTCTCGTTCAATGACATCCAGGAATTACCGAGGCAGTTTTTTAAGGAAATTTTCTTACTGGAAGAGCTTTACCTCAGTGGAAACAAGCTTGCGGGTTTGCCTACCGAGGATTTGCCGCGGCTGAACAGGCTTGAGGTGTTGTATCTGAACGGGAACCGGTTGTTGACGTTGCCACAAGAGCTTGGAAAAGTCATAAACCTCGCAGTGTTGGACGTCGGCAGCAACGGATTGAGGTACAATATAAGCAACTGGGAGTTTGATTGGAATTGGTGAGCTTTTCCTGAACAGAAGGTTGGCTTCGTGGTGACTCAGCCTTTTTTTTTCATGACAGGAATTTTAATAAGAATCTCAAGTACCTTAACCTCTCTGGCAACAAGCATCTAAAGATCCAGACCTGGCAACGTCGGGGAGATCGGGAAGGACCCAGTAACGAGCTCTTGGAACGACTTGCAGGTTTTGAGGAGCTAAATCAACTCCGGGTGCTTGGACTCATGGACGTCACGACGACTCTCGCGGTAAATATACCAGACGATACAGAAGACCGACGAGTTCGGACTTCAGTCACGCTCGTCAACCAGCTGCAATACGGGATCGCGGATAACTTAGGGAACCGTGAATACCTAACAATGTTCGATCTGGTGCAACCTGCGTTCCGAGAGAGCCGCGATGAGGCGATTTTCGCAATGTTTGGGCGTTCGCATGCGTCGCCGCACAACACCCTCATTTCAAAGTTTTTACACGACAACTTTGTGTCTACATTTGCGGACCAGCTCAAGGCGCTCGACCTGAGCAAGGGCGAGTCACACCCAGATGCTCTCAGACGCACGTTCCTTAAACTGAACCGTCTCACCCACGACCACCTGTTTTCGGCGTACTCGACCAACGCGAGCGGGCGCAAGATGTCGCAGGCCAGTCATCGATCTGCGGGCACACTCCTTGGCTCAGACACGATGGGCCATGCTGGCGGTGCGTCGAGTATTGGCGCGTCAGGTATCGTGGCATACTTTCGTGGGCACCACTTATACGTCGCGAATGTGGGCAACGCGCTCGCAGTCATGTCGCGACGCGGCCTAGCGCATGTGGTATCGGCCAAACACGAACCATTTGACCGGACCGAGATCACGCGAATTCGTGCGGCAGAGGGCTGGGTGTCGCCAAAGGGACTGGTCAATGACGAGGCTGACGTGTCCCGCTCGTTTGGGTATTACCATCTCTTGCCGATCATCAACGCCCGACCGGACGTCAGCTCGCTGAAGCTGTCCGAGCTGGACGAGTTCCTGATTATTGCGAACAATGGCCTCTGGGACTTCGTGTCATACCAGACCGCGGTGGACATCGCACGATCTGAGCGCGCGGACCCCATGATTGCGGCACAGAAGCTGCGTGACTTTGCCGTCAGCTACGGTTCCGAGGGCACGACTATGATCATGGTGATCTCTATGGCGGGTTTGTTCAGCCCGCGAGGCCAGGAGAAAGACAATATACTTCAGGACGTGGAGTTGTTCCCACCAACTCGCAGGAACCGCAAGGACGAAGTTGGGGACAACGAGACAGGCAGGCTAGACCCGGAGATCCCGCCGCCCGTTGGCCAAGTCGTGCTTGCATTCACGGACATCGTCAATTCGACACACATGTGGGACGTTAACGAGACGGCGATGAGGACGGCTGTGACGATGCACCATCAGTTGTTACGACGTCACGTGCGTATCTGCGGTGGTTACGAGGTCAAAACGGAAGGCGACGCATTCATGGTAGCGTTCTCGACGGTATCTGCGGCGCTGTTGTGGTGTTGCAGCGTGCAGATGCTTCTGCTGGATGAGCCATGGCCGAAGGAAATCCTCGATCTGCCTGAGGGCCGCGAGGTCCGCGACCCAGAAGGCACTCTAATCGCGCGGGGGTTGAGCCTCCGCATGGGCATTCACTGCGGCACGCCAGTATGCGAGATGGATTCAGTTTCGCGGCGCATGGACTATTACGGTCCAATGGTAAACCGTGCCTCTCGCGTAACCAATTCGGCGACAGGTGGTCAGATTCTGCTAAGCGCAGATGCGCTACGTGAGATGAAGGCCGAGAATGAGGACTCGCAACTAGCCAGTACCGTGGAGGCGTTGCAATCCTTCGAACCCACGTGCATCGATATCGGCGAAAGAAAACTCAAGGGCCTCGAAATCCCTGAAGTCATGACGGCGGTGTACCCGCAGAAGCTCCTGGGCCGCCGCCTCGTCCCTTCCGCTGCGGATCAGCCCCCGCCTGTCCCATTTGTGGAGGACGCAATGGAGGAGGTGTGTCCAACCGACTCACCGCCGGGTATCGCAGCGGAGTCCAGCTGGACGATGGAGCAGGTCCGCGAGCTCGCGCATTTGACTGTGCGCCTACAGACACTCGCTGGTGGACGAGTGTTCCGCCCGCTACCGGTGCGCAAGGGATCCCGCGCTCAAGTTTTCGCCCCAGCGGATGCGGACCATGAGCGTTTCCTGTATAGCGACCTGTCTGTACTCCTCCCAGCGTTTCCTGAGCGCCCCTCTGAGGCGGAGCTGCTAGGCCTGCTCGACTACCTGCTGGTTCAGCTGGAGCTCTCGGTAGAAACCCTCACGTGCCGCTTGGGTTGCCCGTTCACGTCCGAGTTTGCACCTCACTTCGAAGCGATCAAGTCTGCGCTGGCAGTCCGTGCGCGTGGTGGGCGTCCGCTTGATCCCGGAACGCTGCAGCAGGTCCTGGAATTGCTTAGCCGATGATAATGTGATGGTTATGATCATGGTATACTGCGTATCGATGCACTTTTATTGCTGCTTTTCGGTTGTTTTTTTGTGTTTGCATTATTTATCTGTTTTCTTCGCGGTCTTTTCTTTCTCTCTTCTTCCTTGGGGACTTTTGTGTAGTTGCAATGTTATCTATTCATACCGTGGACCACTTGGGGCCGTATTTGATACCATGTACATATATACAGTGGCATCTTTCATCTGTTTTAACTGTAACTTCTATCGTGTATGCTATTTGTACTTTGCCTTTACAAGAACGTGAGTTCAACGTTAACGTTGTGACGGGCAAGATATTGTCAGAGGGTAGGAGGGAGAAGATGGATGCGCTCATTGAGTGATGACTAGCTACATGAGGAGCTCGAGTAATCTCAATTGGCCCCAGCGAGCACGTTGTAGTCCATCAGAGTCGAGGGATCGAGGTCACTACACCAGATCCGGGTTCTCTCAGGCACTCCATCACGCTAGCGCTCGGGCCCTTAAGGCACAACCATCTGTCTCTTTTTTTTTTTTTGAATCTATTTATTCGTCCTCGCCCGAAGGCAGCTAGACTAGTACATGAAAGTACCAAGTATATGAAGTATGTATAAGGGAGAAGTTTGACAAAGACAGGCAAGAAATTGAAGGTAGAGACCATTGGAGATCAAGAGGTAGAAGGAGCGCAAGTGCGAAAAAAAGGGGAAACCTACGAGAGGTCAATCTTGAAGGGAAGTCACAGTGGGTCAGGGTGTGGGGGAAGGGGGCGAAGGAAAACCTGGGCAAGTCCTATGAACGAGGCTAGGTGTTCACCAGTCAGGCGTGTTGTGAAGAGTGAGTGGGTGGATGGCGGGTCATGAAGGACGTGCCGGTGAGGTTGGGTGAGAGGGCAATGGAGGATGACATGAGCTGGTGTGTATTTGCGGGGTTGATCAGAGTCAGGTGTGCAAGGGCAGAGAGTGTTGTCCCCAGCGTCCGACCGTATTGTGTCAGAGTAATTTGCATGAAAGGCATGGCCTAGTGCCAGTTGGATGAAGGCCGAGGTGATGTGGCGTGACCTGGTCGCAAGCGCACCCAGGACCGGAGGAGGGAGGGAAGAATCAGGAGGGGGCCGTATGTTTTTCCACATGGCAAGGGAAACCATCTGTCTCCCATTGATCAAGCATGGAAGGATCTCACACACCTACGACTTTTTTTGGTCCGTAGCCAATGGGCGCTCTGCGCTGCATTCGGTGAGCAGACTGGTAGATACAGTATGACAATGAATGCTTGTCACACGCTGGCAATTTTATTTTCCTTCCTCGTGAAATAACTTATTAGCATTGTTGTCGATGAATCGATGAATATGGAGGTAGCCTTAATGTGGAATCCATCGGGTTCTATTCGCCGTCGTGCTGCGCGACTGGTCGATCAAGAGTCGCAATATGTCGATGCACTTTCTCCCGCTCATCCAAGTCCGGCCATAACGTGACGTCTGCGCCTTATAAATTTGTATAACGTCCTGGGACGCCAGTTCGTAGTGGTGAGCCTCTTTCTGATGAGATGGCTCGAATGCTGATTGTAAAGAACTGTCATCAGGATCATGCATATCCGGACGACAACCAAACAAAATCACGTGATTGCCTTTCTTGGTGTGCACACGTAGGATACGCAGTAGTACCTACAAACAATTGTTGCCTGTCGTCGAGGAGAGCAGCAGACAGAGTCAAATTTTGAAAAGGAGTTAATCAGCAGATAATGGGTCCATTGGTCGCACATAACAGTCTTTAAAGTCTACAGTATTTTTGGACTTGAACACATCACGGAGCGCATTCAGCAGGGCCTCACCATCCTGAAATGAAAACCTTCTGGCAACATAGCTTTTAAGATTCCATTTCAATATCAGAAGTGTCATTCAATGTTTGAGTTGGACAACAACTGCTATCTTGTTGATCTGGCCCATTTGGATGTGTAGACGGAGCCTGGCATGGCGTTGGTTCTGTCTCCTCACGCTTTCTCTTGCGATATGCTGCTGTTGGACTTATGTACGCCCGAGTTCCAAGTGTGCCACATTTGGGTACACTCCTTTTGGGTTTCCTGTGACGTACTATATGATTTCACAGTCTATTAGTAAGTAGATTACTTGTAGTGTAGTACTATACAAGTGGGCTCACGTCAAGCCCAGAACAAAAGCGTTCAGGGGGGTTCTTCCCCAGGGGCACGCCATGCCCCATCATTATTTGGGGGGGCTTATTTGGGGGGGCTCCTGCCCGCGATCCTCTACGAAACCATTGGCCTGGGCGTCCACTAGTGATGCACCAAACCCATTGATGGCGTAGGTTATCGCAAAAAATGGGAAGGGCGGTGAAGATGCTTGGATACTAAAGGCAATCATTTGTATTGCTGATCCAAGAGCAATAACCTTTAGGGCGGTGGTGAGGCTCTGCCACTGCAGTTCGAGTATGCGACGGTCACGAACTTTCCCAAAGCCCAGTTTATCATTAAGCACGAATGCCGCGACAATGATGGGGATTGTACATGCCGCTTATGGTTGAGTTTTCTTTTAACGTGTGGTGATGTCATCTTACTGGCTCTGGATGTTCAGGCGCCGGAGCTCTGGCATCTCCTCTTGTGGCAACACAATTTGCACAGCGTAGCAGATGGTCTTTTCATTACCTTATTTCCCTTGCGGTCGCCACGCTGAACACAGTTTTTCTTATCTGCATCTTCAAGTTTAAGACCCAGGATGGTGAGTTTGGACCCACTTTCCCACTTTGATAATATGTTCGATTTCGTTCGTTTGCGCGATTCAGAGTGTCTCGCACAGATCGGCCAGGCTTCCGAGGAGAAGGAGGGCGATGGAGGTATCTGAGGCTCCCATTATCTTAACTCCCATAATATAACAACAGCTGCTGTGTTGGTGGCATCCACAGTCACGACAGGATTTGCATTTATCAGAAGAAGAGCTCATGAAGAAGACAAGTACTGTGGGCCAGGTCAGATATTTTCGTAGCGTACCCAGTGGTAGTTTTCACATCACGTGCTTGTACCAAAAATGTAACCACGTGATCGTGTCCGGGGCCTGGGGGAGAGCTGGAGGAGCTGAGCCAGCTGTCCAGTGCCACTGGCAGTAGAGTAAGTATTTGATGTTGTTGCATGTAGAGCCTGACTTCTCTTCTGAAACGGACGGCTCCCTGCGTATTTTTTGCACCCATCGTCCTCGTCTATTTCTCCTGGAAGTCCCATGACCTCTCACGACCACTACACGCGTAACTATGTGTTGACTCTTCCTCGTCCCTTCTTCAAAACCAGCCCTTTGCCACATCTTGATGGCCTAGATCACCGCTCTGATTCAGAATGACAACGAGGCTGAGGAGCGACCACCGTGTGCTGCAAATTGGATGCCGGCCTCGCGCAACGGAAAGCTTGGTCACTTCTTGCTTGTGGTTGCTCCGTTGAGTTATAACGACAAACAACCCTGCCTCTCCAACTTCGGACGTGATAGGCCATACGCTTCGGGGGTGTCTAACGTTGTGAAAGGACCCCCCCTTTTTTCGGGACTCGCCTCGTATGCATCCAAGAGCGCCTCGTCAACAGTATCATAATACTGTAGTTCATCTTCGGTTGCTTACTTCACGCAAGAGATACTTGGCACAGCTCCTTTTCAATACCGCCCACGCAAATGGTAACAGGCACGGTCCGCTGTTTCCGGAGTGGTGCAGCAGGCGCCGAGGTCAAAATTCTTCTCTTCTGCGCCTATCCCATGCGCCTATGTCACAGCCTTCTTTTCGAGGCATACCCAATGACCGAATAAATCTGCACTGCAGTTTCGCTATTGCCAGAGGCTGACCTACCTACGAAGGCTCTTACCACCGCCGCCTATAGGAGACTCCGAAGCGGTTTTCGAGTGGTCCACGCGAAGTCAGCTACTTCTACGATGGGGAGCAGTTAGAGCTTTGGACTCACCGATGCAAGCCCACCAGTCGTTAGCTAGTTGATGTGAGAAGCGTGCTTGTCAAGTACTTCTTCTCGGTCAAGAGTCTTGCCTTCAACATGTGTATGCCTTCAATTCAACATGCGCACCCAGCATGACTGCATTTCCTGCCCTGGCTGTTTGCGTCCAGTGAGGTCATGCTCACTCTTATTAGTAACACAATAGATTTAACAAAAAAAGGAGACATAATTCGTAATGCTATGGCTGCCCCGAACCTGCTATTCTCTTTGAGCACCATGTTCCAACAGTAATTGTGCAATTTCACGATGTCCAGATGCTATTGCCTTCTGGATTGCCGTCCTATTCCTATCTCCCCGCATATGCACATCCGCTCCGTGGGCAAGGAGTACCCGAACGACGTCGAGATGTCCATTCCACGACGCTACAATCAACGGCGTGTACATGTCGTTCTTAGACAGTACGTTGACATCGGCTCCGTGTCCAAGGACGAGCTGTGCGACACTGGTATGTCCCATGGCCGATGCCTCGAGCAAAGGCGTCCACTCCACATCATCCCTGGCATTCACATCGGCCTTGTGCTGGAGAAGTAAACGTACAACGTCCACTCGCCCAAGTCGTGATGCTAGATGTAATACAGTATCATCTTGATTGTTCCGCGCGTCCACATCTGCCCCACGCTCTAGCAATAACTGCACGCACTCGAGATGTTCACCGTAATGAGCCGCATGCAACGGAGTCACGCGGTAACCACCCTTGGCGTTTAAATCTTCTGCATGCTTTGTGATAAGATGTCTTGCAAGCTTAGTGAAACCGCATAATACTGCATAATACAAAGCGGTTCCCTTAGGCGGCGAAGGGCGCTCTGCGAGATGGTCCATAGAGTGTTCGTGCCCATTGTCGATATTGTATATCCATGCCCATGCCGCAAGATGTGATTTCTTTGGGTCAAAAAGGCATTCCATTGCACCTCCAATTTCAGATGCGACATTCTTGAACTTGGCGTGATCAACCCAGTATCGAGCAGCGTAAAAAGCAAGAGGAAATGTAAAAAGGCGCCTTTTGTCTGTTTTGTCGTCTAACTGCAACAGCACCGTAACGCAAGCACGCGCGAGAACAGTGTGAGCTGGTTCCAGGAGAATATGATAGTGGGAGATGCTTCCAACATTCGATGACGCCAGGCGATCGGAAGTCAAAAATTCCTTCACAGAAAAGTGTGAGAATTGAACGGTTTTTGAATCCTCGACGTCAACGATGGCAATTAGACTTGAACACGCGGAGAGAACGGCCTCTTCTGGGTTGTCTGGCCGCCAGCCTTCCACCAGGTTAGGCAACACATTCGAGTCGAACTGGATCGCGAATATCTCTGCTAGTTCATCGACACGAAGTGGACGAATTGCCGCAATCAAGCATTGGAAAAGCCGATGCGCATGTTGCCACTCCTCTTCAGGAATACATTGCAACGTACGTGCGTACGTCTCGTCCAAAGTGACGGGAAGCTCGTTCAATGCCTTGCGAATACTTGCCGGGATGCGGCGACGCAGAGTGTCTAGTTGGCAAAACACCCATCGAAACCTGCAAATATGATCAGTAATAATGACGAATTACAGGAATAGAGATGTCTCACATCCCATCCGCTTGTTCCGATAGCGTATTGATTACAAGCTCCTTATCCTCATCTCTCCATCGACGCATTGAATTGTCCTTGTGAACGAAAGAACGGATATAGCTGATGATATCTTCTCTCTGCCCAACCTCTTCGTGAAGTGAAACACGGCGTAAGCCCGTTGCCAGAGGGTTAAGAATAGACTGTATGTCGTGTTCTGGACGACTTGTCAAGCATAGGTGTAGATTGGAACGCTTCAATCCGACAAGGTCGTCCAAAAAATCGAGAACCTTTTCACGGTTGGATGGTGTTCCTGTATTATTTGGGCATTCATCGACAGCATCGATGATAATATAAATTGGGTCTTGTCCCGCTTGTTCGAGCATATTTCGTAAGCATCTTGCAAGTGCGGCTTCACTGGGCTGTTCTGAGCCATCACGGCACTCGGTATACAGTTGCGAAAGGACGGTACAGCAGTGGTCAGAATCGTCACAAAGCTGAGTGAGAAGAGAGGAAAGGAGACCACGGAGGCCACGCTTTGCGACATCTTTGAAGTCAAAGTAATAATACGCCATTAACACTGGTCTGGTCGTTCGCATGCGCTTGATGTCCTCGACAATCGCTGAGCTTGTCGACGACATAAATTTCCTATGATCCGGATGATTGGGTAGTTACCTACCAGAGAATGCTTTTCCCTGAACCCGCTAGAAGCCGAGAAATTAGCTGATGGTTATGGCAGAACAGTACAGGATGCGCATACGATTGCCACGGATCCACAAGAGTGAAGGGTTCATCTTCCATTCTTCGAATCTGCTGCTTTGGATAAACCATACTGCAGACCCATCGTGTTGAATGTCGCATGCGATATTGTGATTAATGGAAGGATTCGGTGGAGCAAGCCACGATCGGAGCTTCTCGCGCGACTGGTTCTCTGTGGGTGGGTCTTAGTCTTGACGATCGATGATTGCCGCGTCGGAGAGTAACATACGTTTTAGCTCATCCATTGCTGTTTTGGCACAAAGGAAAACTTTCGTCGACACCTTTCATGAAAAAAGCAAGAGATGTTCACGTACCGTTCATCACCATCTTCACAGTGCCGTCCACGTTGTGTGTGACTTGCAAATTTCTCGCCACTGCCATCCCACTCTCTTCTCGAGTAAGCCTATCCAGACGCTGTAGCGCCTCTTGAACCTCCGTTCGTCCGAGACCCACGAGACTCTTCACAAATTTCTCTACGTAGAAATTGGGTAGGAGTCATATAGCGAATGAATCAACTCACTGATTCGCCTCTGCGTCATTTCCTTCGTGGAAAGCGCGAGAATGGAGAGCACTTGTGCCATTACTTTCCCGAGGACTTCCTTCATTTCGATCGTGAGTGGGATTCCAATATAGATGTTGAGACGTTGGAGGAAGGACTGAATACGCTCGAATAGGTCGACAAGCGCGTCGTGGCTCGCAACAACATCCTTCGCGGCCTGAGTTCGGGGTTGAAGCGGAAATACGCCCAGAAATTTAGGACGAGACTTACGCTGAGGAGAACGCCAACACCAGTAAATATTGCTTTTGCAGGGGGGAATGGCTGAGTAAACATGTTGAAAAACAGCTATGCGGAAGAGAGCAAGACAGATGTTGGATGCTCACCAGTCCAAGGCCTTCCCCAAGAGTAGAAGAAAACGTAAAAAGGAGATGGACTGTTGGGTTCAACCATTTCATCAATCTCTCGTCGCCCTTGCGGTGTTCATCGAAGGCCTCCGCTTGCTTTCGAAATACATCCAAGACCGCAGCAGCAGACTCGCATCTATCAAGCTGTACAGCGAATGGATGGGTGTGAAGGTCTTTCTTGGTCAGTTTTTTGTACTCTTTTGCAGCAGCTTCGAGTATTGAGATAAAGTTCGAGATTGAAGG
>QFEA01000583.1:0-13555 GCA_003315975.1 Lactifluus echinatus | reverse complement strand
TTTTGGGTTTACTGTGACGTACTATATGATTTCATAGTCTATTAGTAAGTAGATTACTTGTAGTACTATACACAAGTGGGTGTGGGCTTGTATCGAGCCCAGCAGAACAAAAGAGCGTTTGCCCCATCAACCTCTCGGGGCTCTCGCTCGCGTCTACTCCTCTGAGGTTCCCAATAAACACCCATAATCTAACAACACGGACAGTACCCATTGTTACGCTGGGAAAATTGAACCTCTTCCGTGTGCCACTGATCACTTTGCCACTGATCAATTTGAATTCAGATTAGGGCACGCAGAGGGGATAAAAGTGATCAATCACTTCGATACTATTACATTTCGCAATTGTGCTATGCTTTTATGTATTTACATCTAAGACATATTGGAGTACTTTTAAGTAATAACACAATATAATCTTGGAAATCCTACGAATACCCATGAATAAAATCAAATACGCTTAATCATGTGTGAAACTAAAGTGGATCTGGAAGCTTCGGATATCGTAGAAGCTTCAAGATAGATTCCGAGTGAGACATAGTATTTCGTCCAAGAATTCGACTTTTGGGGGTATGTGTGGTGCGCCGCACTTCCACCATGTCCACTGGCAGTCAGAATGCCATCAAAATTATCGTACAATATCTTGTTCATCACCTCGGGAAAGTGGACGATATCATACCCGCCGATCGATGCTGCATGCACTCTGGAGTGCCAATGTTGACCAATCCAATGTGGCGAAAACCAGTGTAGTAACGTTTACCGCTACAGTTGTGATTACTGATTCAGGAAGGGAACGTCGAAAGGAGCTCATGTCCATCCTGATTCGAATCCGGCCCTTGGCCATACTGTATAGTGTAACTAAGTCATCATGAAATCATTCCTAGTAGTAAAGGTAATAAATTAAACTAGAACGGTACTTGTCAAAGGTTATCACCTACAATAAACAGACCTCAGTGGCTGAACATTTCACTTTTTATGCGGTTGTGCGAGTGCGAAAAGGTGCAAACATAGCGAGTCAAAAGTAAGGGAGTACAAAAGTGCAGCGTACGTTCAGGCCCTGATGTCGCTGATGAAAACACGTGATCATTTCCAAGTATTAATTTCATTAATTTCGCTACTCTACTAAATGTGTTTGTCACATTAATATTGTTGTAGGCGGGAGCATCCTTCAACCTCATGCGCTGAAATCCGAAGCCATCAGTTCAATCAAGTCGGGGTCTCCTTAAGCGTCACAGTCGCAAGTCTGGCATCGACAAGTTAGTAGGCTTTGTTTCTCCCTTCCCTACAATGTATACGATAACGAGTAACGACAGTACAGTATTAGAGAGAACGATCCGACCTGTTTTGTAATGTAATGGAAGGGATAATTCGATTTGATAAATAGTACATTTCGAAGCCCAAGCTTTTGTTGATGAAAATTAAGAATAAAAAAGCGACGGGTATCTTGGTGAGCACTGATGTGTGGTGCGCTGATTCAACAAAGTCCATTATCCTGTGGCTCAGACGCCGGGGAGGGTGAAACCAGGCAAATCAGGCCAGTTCCCAAGCTGTGCGGGGTCACCGCCGATGCGAACAAATACGCTATGTGATGGTGTCGGGCCATCGAGAATGAACAGGTGGTGCCATCCGGGAGGCGAGACCCGGGCATTTGGCGGAGCGGTGACTGTGCAGACGTTTCCGTTGCACGAAAACGCAGGGAAGATCGTGCGGCCTCCCATGGCGTTACCGTGGGTACTTGACGTCGCCGCGACGAGAGAGACGCGCATCCCAGACGTCTGTCCCTGGAACAACTGCACTGTGATCTGGTACTGCCCACCATACGCCCAGTCCTTGTTTTGTACGGTCACAACGGGCTGAGTGAAACCCTGATTCAGGTATGGCGGGATATACACCTCGATACGAAGCTCCTCTGGGAATCCGGTCGTTTGGGGGTCTGAACCCGAGATGAGTACGCGGCCATCAGGGAGGAGTGTTGCCTCCGAATGGTACAACCGTGCAATTGTCGTGTTGCCAAGGATCGAGATTCGCGCATTGAGAGGCTTCGATGGGTCGTAGAGTAGTGCAGACAGGTTAGGGTCACTTGCGAGGCCAAAACCAGCAACACCTTGATGAGCACCATTCACGATCATAAAGGTGCCATCAGGGAGTGCGACCATGCAAGGCATGACACGCTTCGAGGGCTACGCGCAAGGATACGTCAGTGTCAGTCGGCAATCTGACGAGCAAAGACCGAACCGACCATGCGTTCGATGATCCATGTTGGGTTAGGAGACTCGGGCTCGATGGAGATACAATTGTCCAGTGCGATGCCGTTGTTGGAGCCACCACAAATAAGTAGAGAGATTGGGTCCGTGTAGGGAGCATGTTGAGGCAAAAGAACAGAGGCGCCTTCCATTGGGTATGTGCGACCAGCCTGGAAGCTCGTGACAGAACCGGGCATATTAGGGAGGACTTGGTCAGTGGCGAAGGTACCCGCATCAAGGAGACGGGCCTCATTGTAGTATCCTGTCGTTATGCTTTAGTAAAGGCAGGTGCGCATGCAAATCAGTCCTTTCAAACACACCGGCAAAGATGCGACCGCTTGGTAGAACATGCAGGAATGGGTAGAGATTGTTCGGGTCTGTTCGGTTAAGCCAGTCCAAGAAGACTTCCGTATTGCCTCCAGGGATACGAGGCAGAATCTCGAGTGTAGGGTTGGCTGGTGCGTTGGAGCCCGTCTCACCGCCAACAACAAGTACGCTTCCATTAGATAGAACAAGTGCCGTGGGATACCAACGCCCACCCTGTACGATGGGCACTTTGAGTACAAAATATGAGGGGTAGAGATGGATGTACTAAGCGCACCTGGAGGTGGAGATTAGTTGGGTCTTCCTCCCAGTCATTGGTGCCATTGACGCCAGGCGAACCATCAGGTGCATAAAGCCGGACGCCGAACGTTGAAGTGAGCGACCAGCCGCCAACGTTGAGGATACGACCGGCCTTGTCGGGAAGCACGACGGCACCAGAGCAGAACACATCCGTCTTGACATGCATCTCCCGCCAAGCATGTGAAAAGTCATTCACAAGACTCAAATCTAGTTCATATGCGCCAGTGGAGTTTTTAAACTCGGATGTACCACCCTTCTCGAGGAAGGATACTTTGCCATTGATGCCAACTGTAGCAAGCAATGGGGGTATAAGTCCGGGAACGAGATACTACGTTAAGTAGCACATGAGCGGGATTGGATGTCGGTAAAACGGTGCGAGACATACCTCGTATTGGCCAATGTTGGCAGGAGTGTCCCAGGTAAATAAATCGCCACTCCAGAGATAAAGTTGCAGCCTCTGGGCACCCCCACAGAGATGCAGGGGATCACCTGAGCACGCCATGGAACAATCGGTCTCCGCGGCGGTTGTTCCTCCATTGTTCGTAATATCCGCAACATCGCCGCACCCTGGACGTGCATGTTTCCGTAAGTCAAGTTGTAAATGCTCCACTATAGGTGATCACATACAGCATTCATCACCAAATTCCATACCGGCTGCGGGATAGCCGAAGGCTGAGCATTGAGCAAGACAGTGCTGAGCACTATTGTTTTGCGCAAGAGTGATTTGATAAGGGAAGACGCGAACGGCACCAGGTTCACTGCGAATATGGTGAGTAGGTCCGAGTCCTGGGAAGCAAGACGGGGAGTACATACGCCAAGCAGTGCGAGTATTGCCAGTTTCCGGGGAGGTTTGTCGTCTGTACTGTAGGTACTGGGAGAGCAGTCACGGTGCCAGTGGAAGTGTACACCGAAACTCGATTCGGCCCGCCACATCCTTCGCTAGAATCCGCAATTTAATTCGGCTGCGAATTCCATAAGACAGATCCACGGGACACTCACGTCAACTTTCCACTGCAGGCCATATTGCAGTCGCTATTCGGAGCAGTGACGGCACCTTGTACGAGAGTGTTACCGCAGACTGTGAAGCACAATTTAGTTCCTCGTCAATCTGGAGCACAAAGGAAGATCGATCGATCGATCGACGTCAAGATGGTACGTACAACATTGAACGCCGAACTCAAGGCCAGCAAGCGTAAAGTTTTGGGATGAGCACGAGGCAATGCAACTCTCCACAGTCAGCGCTTGGTTATCCGGAAGTTCAGTTTGGAGGATCCGCCCGTGCGCATTATCCCTGGACATTTCCTGTTTTAGCATGTTTTAATTCATGCATATTTAAGGCAACTCACACCCAGCACGCGTTGTACGACCACCCAGTCTGGAGGTCGACAAGGATAGGGAAAGCGGTTGACCCTCCGCCACCGCCGCCACCACCACCGCCAGTGTTTGTGCTTGTTGGAAGATTGGTGCCAGTATAGTTGTACAAGTTAAGATGACCCGGGCCGCCACAGAATTCGGAGCTGTTCCCAGAGCAAGTCATGGAGCAGCCGCCTGAAGGCGTTGGTGCGGCCCCGTTAAGGATAGAGGTGCCGCAGTCTTAGCAAAACAGAAGTAAATGAACAAGCTCCCAAAAGAGAGAGACGAGAGGGTAGTACGCACAACACTCATCTGAGTATTCCATACCGGCCAGATGGTAACCCGACGAAAAGCAGGCATCGGTGCAACTTTGGACACTGTTATTGGAAGCACCGCCAACGGGGGTTGTTGGGGCGCCTAGGGCCCTCATCCCCGGGGTGTCGCTGACAAAATCAGGCACATTCGTGAGAGATCCGCTTTCAATCGAAAAAGGAAAGAGTATTACTTATAACAACCTAAGGAAACCCAATCTCCGAAGCCTGTTGCGATAACAGGCGGTGGCGGAGGCGTAGAACCACTCCAATACAGATTAAGGCGGCCACCAGCACCACAATTCTCACTTGCATTACCCGTGCATGCGAAATTGCAATCAGAGAGCGCTGCGTTCGTCCCCCCGTTGGAAATAACATCCCCGCAATCTTACATCGAAAACGTATGATCAGAACAACGGATAGACCCATCAGGAAGACAGGGTCAGGCACTTACAACATTCTTGGCCAAACTCAACACCAGCGTAAATAAAGTTTCGATTGTTGCAGAAACTGACGCAATTCTCAACAGTCATATTACTCGTGTCCGTATACTCAGCCGACGTGAGTGTGCGTGCTGCCACATTGTCCCTAGGATATAAAATTTAGAGAAATGAGTTACTTGTAAAAAAAAGTTGGATGACAAACGTGTAGCATCCGAGTGAAGTCCAGCCTGGAGGAAGATCACGTCGGTGGAGGCCGGCATCCCGGAGGCGACCACCGTAAAGACTTTTGCGATACACTTGGGCCGTGTCGGCCCGTACAACCTGCCATATATCGAATAAGCCATGGGCGTGAGGTGCAAGTAAGGGCGACACGCGTACCGTCACAGTGACAAGTAGCCCCGCGAGGGAGAAGAGTATGTTTAGAAATGTAGCGGGGCGCATGTTGCGCACCATGTATGGACGAGATGCTAATGCCATTTGCCTGAGATGCAAAGACGTCTTTAAAGGTCTTCCCTAGCCGAGAAATCAGGACGTGTGACAGGCGCCTTCAAACAATTTTCCATTGGCACGGTTCCACCGTACCGTACCTAGGAGGTAATTACATCCTGACCGAGGCCCGATATTTCGCCTTCCCGAGATACATACAATCCGAGGCGTCAGGAGCATGGAAAGGGAGAGTATGAGTTCTTCATTCAGTACGGAGGACGGTTACCGGAAGAGATAATTGTCCGCGCACGTAGTGCGCGGCCGGTATGATGTACAAGAAGCACGTCAAGCATCACGATGCGGATGGAGAGCGGACAATGCCTCTGAGAACTGAGAACAGAGATGCCTTCATCGCCGAGTGAGCAGGTGGATGTTAGCGAGGACGGGGATATCTTCCCCGTTTTAGATTGAGAGTATGCGTGCGAGTGATCGGCCGAGGTCCCCGTTAGACTGAAAACGGATATAGGCTCCTCCGGCCCGGGCGAATGCGAGCTCAGTGAGCCGGCCCTGGTATTCATCCGGGGTAATTGCGAGCTTTATGCGGGTTATGACCCCCAAAGTAGGCTCATGGTCCTCTCAACATGCCCTGGTCTGGTTCTGTCTTACCGGCGAAGCTGGCTTGTCAACGTACAAGACCCACACCCATCTTTTTTTTTTTTGACTGGCAACGCAAAGTCGGTGCCGGACCGTAGCCGGCCGCGCGGCTACTGACACCCGATTTTTACACGAAATTGCGACGCTTAAAAAGTGGGTAGCAAGAGCATTTAATACAAGGTCCGTGCCGTTAGGTGCCTTATCAAACCAGGACTAGTCAGAGTCAGCACGGAGTCAGCACGGAAAGTTGTGGTGTGTGCGCGATCACGTGATCAAGGGGATAAGACGGCGGCAATTTTAACAGTTAATTAACAGATCGCCCTTCCCTTCCTTGAGTCGGATGCTCTTGATGCGAACTTGGCGCGGTGCGTGTCATCCATCAACGAGTCCGATCCCTTCGCCTCGTCTGAGCCCTCCAAGGTTTATGGTAATTTCATTTTTGATTTTTGTTCTCATTCGCCACAATTCCCGATAGTGAGCTCAATGTTTTGGCTTTCTTTCTCAGCTATCTGACTCGTGCTTGGCCGGTTACAATTTTCCATCAACCCGGATCTCCGATATTCTTTCTCCGTCAAACAACCAAATGCACAGCCCCAGAGATCACGTGTTCCGGACAAAACTTATTGTACGAGATTCAATAATGCTGTATGCTAGTATGTGCGCCCGGCTATCGTCTTTCCCGGAATGAATGGAGGCAGATACTGTTTTGGGGATTCAGGTCCAGGAGGCATCCTCGTAGACGCCCTTTCCCTTCCTCCTTCTTGGCATCTCCATCGTCTTTGTTGGTTTTGTTGGCACCAAAACCGGGTAAAGTGCGATGTGTACTCCCTAAAATGGTCCCTTTTTGCATGACTCATGCATAATGTAATGTAAACGTCAGCTTGGGGGAATCTTTATTTATTTATTTTTAACTTAGAAAGGATGTCCTCCTGACAAAGTATGAGAATGGATCGCATCCCGACAGGTTCTATGTATGTATGAGGGCCATCTTCCAGGGCCGTAGTGATTGCCTTCTTTTATTGGCGTGGCGAAACTACGGATGGGCCACTAATCACCACGCTTTGATCTCGGAGGTTCTATCCTTCTTTTAGACCCGCCCCTGGTATATTGCTCAGGCACGATATAGTGTACGTCACGCCGAGGTGTAGTATCTACCAGATATTATATTTACTATTAGGGATCAAAGCCGATCCTGACGACCACTATTCTTCGATGCTATAGTTGGGTTCATTAGGGAAGCCGATGCACGCTGGCCGTTGCGAGGAACCCCCACCATCATTCTACCCCGTGAATGCGATTCCCAATACGGGTTTGCCTGGACATAATGCCCGCCGTACAGCCATTGATACAGCCACTGAAGGACGCCTTATGATCTATGTAGCGTGTTTCGTCCTCCGCGGTCGACGAGTCGAGTCATCAAATGCATCAAAAGTTAAGTTATTAGCTTAGCCAGCCTGAACACGTGGCAGCCGCCAAAGCCGAAGCGCTGAAATGCTCCCACCAAACTTCGCATTGGGATATTGGGACACTCGGATCCTTCACAAACACTTGGGTCTACTTCGCGCTCCGTTGAGGACGGACTCGCCGGCTAAGGGCTTCTGTTCCGCGGGGCGAACAGCTCCACTGACTTCATCTATTGGGTGCCAGAAGGGCTGACGGACTCGGAGCCTCAGGCTGGCCCTCTCACCGCACGTTTTTCCGCTGTTATTCCGTAGTTTATTGTTTTGGGGGCCGTTATGCCCATACCCGTGTCTGGGAGGGCGCGTCGTACGATTCTCCTATTCGAGCGTGCAGGAACGCAAGGGGCGGTTGTCATTGCCATCTACTAGTCTATCAATCACAATCACAAATCCAGACAGGCGAACCCATCAATAACTTGAAGAGAAGACTGTCAAAGGGATTTTGTTCGGAGCCTGTGATTCTCCTCGCCAGGGGATCTCAAAGACGACGACAGATATCTGTCATTGACATCGACATCTAAAGTAGGTCCACCTCTCGGAAACTAAGTTATAGTAGGTGAAATTTCATATACCTATACCAGCAAAGAACAGCGCCCTTATGAACGTGCCTGTGATCTGAATCTCCACACAGTTTTGGAGACAGATGAAAAAAGCGAATACGCTCGACCGCTTAGGATGACTGACATTTCGGTCCTATAGTACAGTACTAGTTGCGTAAATGACATCCAACGATGACCAGGTCCCGTCTCGTGCGCGTGGCAAAGAGGCTAGAACGCTACTTTTGCCTCACTTTTTTTTTCAATGACACGATAGATAACCTGACTGGAGAAGGCTACGGAAAATGCTTTATGAACGCAAATGATAATGAGCGTTTCCGACCCGAGCGCGCCAGCCAGTGAAAATCTAACTTGCGGTGGTCAGTTCACTGTTCACCGCGCCCGCCGTGTCTACTCTAATGTTCTCGGCTCCGCCTGGCGGTGCCTGCGCCGTAGACACATCGTGCGAAAGCAGGGAAGCTGAAATGGAGATGGGGCAGCGGCAACAATTCTCGCTCTGAGCTCGCTCTGAGTCGTGACAATCCCTGCCTTGCCTCCTTATGTAATCGTTAACCGTAAGCTGTAAATCAATGCAGAGTAGCCGAGATCATGACTTATCACGGCACGGTGATAGTTATAGTGATTAGATTGCGCTCGTCTGGCGCACCTGCCAAGCGTTCTCGAGCTTCTAGATGTACAGTTCCCCCGGCTTCATCAGCGCAGGCCTCAACTTCGCATGGGACGATAGCTCCAGGCATTCATTATCGAAAGGGTTGTCACGGTCTTTGTTCCAGTCCAACTTCACAAAAAGTGTAGAACGGGTAACAACAGTTACAGCAAAATAGCCCTGCAGATGGGTAGAGACAGAAGAGACAAGGTATTACGACTACTACAAATGTTCCAGTGGACTATATATAAAGAACTTCCTTCGCTATGTGCGGCTCAGACGCCAGGGGGGTGAAGTCAGGCAGATTGGGCCATTTCGTCCATCATCCTGTGTCTCAGATGCCGGGGAGGGTGAAACCAGGCAAATTGGGCCAGTTCCCAAGCCCTGCGGGGTCACCGCCGATGCGAACAAATACGCTATGCGATGGTGTCGGGCCATCGAGAATGAACAAGTGGTGCCATCCGGGGGGTGAGACCCGGGCATTTGGCGGTGCAGTGACTGTGCAGACGTTTCCTTTGCACGAAAACGCAGGGAAGATCGTGCGACCTCCCATGACGTTACCGTGGGTACTCGACGTCGCCGCGACGAGAGAGACGCGCATCCCAGACGTCTGTCCCTGGAACAATTGCACAGTGATCTGGTACTGCCCACCATACGCCCAGTCCTTGTTTTGTACGGTCACGACGGGCTGAGTGAAACCCTGAGCCAAATACGGCGGGATATACACCTCGATACGAAGCTCTTCTAGGAATCCGTTCGTTTGAGGGTCAGAACCTGAGATGAGGACGCGGCCGTCGGGGAGAAGTGTCGCCTCTGAGTGGTACATCCGTGGAATTGTTGTGTTACCGAGGATCGAGAAACGCGAGTTAATAGCCTTTGAAGGGTCGTAGAGTACCGCAGACAGGTTTGGGTCACTTGCGAGGCCGAAGCCGGCGATGCCCTGATGAGCACCGTTCACGATCATAAATGTTCCGTCAGGGAGTGCAACCATGCAAGGCATAACACGCTTCGAGGGCTATGCGCAAGGATACGTTAGTATCGACTGGAAATCTGATAAGCAAAACAGAGCGGACCATTCGTTCAATTACCCAGGTAGGATTGGTAGACTCGGGCTCGATGGACACACAGTTGTCCAGCACAGTGTTGGAGTCAGAGCCACCACAAATGAGTACAGCGATTTGATCCGTGTAGGGAGCATGTTGAGGAAGGAGGACAGAAGCACCTAAGTATGGGTAGTTGCGACCAGCCTGAGGGTTTGTGACAGAACCGGGAATGCCAGGGAGAACTTGAGCGGTGGCGAAGGTTACCGGGTCAAGGAGGCGTGCCTGGTTGTAGTGCGCTGTCTTTGTGTGTCAACAAAACAAGTTCTGAGTTCCAAAGCTGGTCTATTTTGAACCCACCAACAAAGATGCGGCCGCTTGGAAGGACATGAAGGTATGGATAAAGATTGTTTGGTTCCGTCTTGGCGAGCCAGTCGAGGAATAGCTGTGTATTGATTCCAGAAATGCGAGGAAGAATCTCAAGTGTAGGGTTGAATGCGCCCCCTGCGCCTTCTTGACCGCCAACAACGAGCATGCTCCCATTGGACATAACAAGTGTGGTGGAATACCAACGCGCACTCTGTATGGGATCGTGTGAGGGCCGAAACGCATGGTATAAACAATGTACAATAGCGTACTAGGAGTCGAAGATTAGTAGGATCTTCCTCCCAGTCATTGGTGCCGTTGACACCAGGCGAACCATCGGGCACATAAAGCCTGATACCGACTGCTGAGGAGGATGTCCAGCCGCCAACATTGAGGATACGTCCAGCCTTGTCGGGTAGCACGACGGCACCAGAGCAGAACACGTCCGTCTTGACATGCATCTCCCGCCAAGCATGTGAAAAGTCATTCACAAGACTCAAGTCGAGTTCGTATGCACCAGTAGAGTTTTTAAACTCGGACGTGCCACTTTTTTCGAGGAAGGAGACCTTGCCGTTGATGCCAACGGTGGCAAGCAATGGAGGAATAAGTCCGGGAACGAGGTACTACATTGAAAGACACATATGTAAGGGTGTATGCAGACAGAAAAGTGCGGGACTAGCATACCTCATATCGGCCAGTGTTAGCAGGAGTACTCCATGTGAATAGACTGCCGTTCCAAAGGTAAAGTTGCAGTCTCTGGAAGCCTCCACAGAGATGTAAGGAATCGCCCGAGCATGCCATGGAACAATCGCTCGCCACGGCGGTGGTCCCCCCGTTATTCGTAGTATCTGCAACATCGCCGCACCCTAGAATTGGATGTTTCCCCGTAAGCCAACCTGGACTCGTGAACGCATCGCAATAGTAAATCCCATACAGCACTCATCACCAAACTCCATACCAGCCGCAGGATAGCCGAAGTTCGAGCATTGAGATAGACAATTTTGAGCGCTGTTGTTTTGCGCGAGAACGATTTTATAAGGGAAGATATGATTGGCGCCAGGTTCACTGCGAATACAGGTGAGTAGGTCCGAGTCCTGGGAAGCAATACGGGGAGTACATACGCCAAGCAGTGCGAGTATTGCCAGTTCCCGGGGAGGTTTGTCGTCTGTACTGTAGGTACCGCACGAACACTCAGAGTACTCGTATACGTGTATACGGAAATATGTTTCGGCCCACCACATGCTTCGCTGAATTCGTCATTCAGCTCAGTTACGCGTTTAATAGAAGAGATAACCACGACACTCACGTCGAATTTCCACTGCAGGCCATATTACAGTCGCTATCAGGAGCGGTGACTGCCCCTTGTGCGACATGGTTACCGCAGGCTGGAGAGAAAATTTTAGCTACGCCTTGACAGAATGCGGAGGTGTGATCGATTGATCAATGTTGAGAATCAAACGTACAGCATTGAACGCTGTCCCCTAAGCCGGCAACTGTAAAGCCTTGGGATGAGCACGAGTCAATGCAGCTCTCCACGGTCAGCGCTTGGTCATCCGGAAGCTCAGTTTCGAGTAGCTGTCTGCGTGCATTTTCCCTGGACAATTTTCCGTTTTAGCAGATATTTTACAATGAATGCTGAGAGTAGTTTACACCCAACAAGCATCGTAGGACCATCCAGGCTGGAGGCCGGAGAGGACAGGGGATACCATCGACATGCTATCTTGCCCGCCACGGCGAGTCCTCATTCTTGTCGTTGGAAGGTTGGTACCAGTATAGTTATACACGACGAGACGGTTCGGGCCGCCGCAAAATTCGGAGTTGTTCCCAGTGCAAACCATGGAGCAATCTTCAGAAGGTGACAGCGTTGCCTTGTTGAGGATAGAAGTGCCACAATCTTGACAAAGTAGGGTCAGTAGATAAGCACCGCAACGAGACAGGTGCCTAGCATGGTACGTACAGCACTCATCTGCGGATTCCATACCAGCCAGAGGAAAACCTGATGAGAAGCAGGCATCTGTGCAACTTTGGACACTGTTATTGGAAGCACCGCCGAGGACGGTCGTCGGGACACTCAGGACCCTTTCGGCCGGGTTGTCGCTAAAACAGGCAGGAATGATTACGTAAGTGATATGCTTTCGGTCGAAAAAGGAAGGTGTTATACTAGAAACAGCCTAGAGAAACCCAGAATGGATAATTCGAAGCGGTAGCAGGGCCGGTCCAATACAAATTAAGGCGACCACCAGCACCACATCGCTCACTTGCATCACCCGTGCATGGCATGTTGCAATCAGAGAGCGAGGTATTCTTGCCTCCGTTGGAAATATCATTCCCACAATCTTGCACCAGAAAAGGCGTAATCAGAACAACAGAAATAGGAGGGAATGACTCCATCAGGGGATCCAGAATCGCGCACTTACAACATTCTTGGCTATGTCCAACACCAGCGTATATGAAGTTTCGATCGTTGCAGAAGCTGACACAACTCTCAACAGTCATATCACTCATGTCCGTGTATTTTGCCGACGTAAGTGTGCGCGCTGCGACATTATCCCTGGGAGTATGGGGTCAAAATGGAATACTTGGAAAGTTATAAGATGACCGACGTGTAGCACCCAAGTGAAGTCCAGCCCGGGAGAAGGTCCTCTTTCTCGAGAGTGAGACGCTGAGGGCGACTATTATAGAGGCTCCAGCGATAATCTTGCCATGGGTTGGCAAGTACGATCTGCAATATATTAAGTCATGCATGCGCGGACCTTGAAGGTTCAAGCAAGGACGGCGTGCGTACAGACACTGGGAATAGTATCGCCACGAAGCGAAACAATGTGTTTAAGAGGAAAATGTTGCGCATGACCACGTATGGGAGAAATGCTAATGCAACTTGTCTGATATGCACTGACGTTCTTAAAGGTCTACGCTGCCCGATAAGTCGGAACGTATGAGGGGTGACGCGTACGTCATGCTGGCCATCACCAAACGTTTTTTGGCTGGGATGGCCCCAGCTTCCCAGGTGCGCGACCAAGACATGGGACGCGTTACGAGCCGAATAAGGTCCGGTTATACCCCTCCCGAAATTGCAATATAGTTCGAGCCGAGGCACTACTGAAATGTAGATGACACATCGGCAGAATGGGAGTTCTTTCAGCGCGGAGAACAGCTGCCGGAAAAGGTGATAGTTGACTACCGGAGGATGCTTCTGGCCATTGTCGCTAATGAACTAAATACACGGGAATTAGCGCGAGAAGGGGGATCTTATTCAGATTTCCATAGGGAAAGTGGCAGTATCGTATCTAGTGGTGTTGAGTTGGAAGTTGGAAGTGGATCAGAGCAAGGCATGCCGTGGTGTACTGTGTACACGTGATACGATGATGAGTTATCTAATCTACCGCTGATCTACAGACTACCCCCTTCCACTCGTTGGAAGAGCACCAACACCCAGAC
>QFEA01000582.1:0-11991 GCA_003315975.1 Lactifluus echinatus | reverse complement strand
TGCTATGCAGATTAGGGAGTGTCTAATTCTAGCTACTAAGGCCCCCAAAGTAGACCAATAGAGGGCGTGGAGGGGGAATGATAAGAAAATGCGGTTACTAATAACAGTCGATCACGTTCAGATGGGGTTGGGAATGGGGATGCGAAGGCAATACACATCAGAACAACTACTAGTAGAGGCGGTGTGGGCAGACGGATCCATGGGGTTACAGGGGAGTCCTCCTCTACCAATCGAGAACAGGGGGGAAGAATTTTGTAATGAGACGCTCGTAATATGGCCGGAGGGATTCGATATCAACCGGTTCGTCGCTCTTGCTGTACAAGTCGTATGGATTGAATGCGCGCACTGCGGCAAGAGCACGCTTGTCCTTTTCATTGGTGAGGTGTGAGTATGCGCCCTCTCGGTGCCATCTGCGTGGACGATTCAGATCTCAGTACCCGGGATGACCGGGGAGCGGTGGTGGAAATGGGGTGGGGATACTTACGGGTAAAAGCTGTGGTAACGGATCATTGCGAGGCCTTCTTCAGGGAGGGAACACTGGCCCTTCAAGACGTGATACAGATACTGTACCCACATCACGTCAGCGGCGCTTTCAAAGCCGGTAAAGCAAGTACCCACCTCGTCATGACCCCAGGAGAGCATTACATTGTCAAGGCCACAGTGGGGCTGGTAGATACCGCATTCTGTCGAATATATGCTGTCGTGAGAATCTGGGTTCGCCCCAAACGTGTCTGGGTATATGATATCGTCCGAAAAGCGGCAACCGACAACAAACGTATCCTATATCAGAGACACGTTTGGCGTCAGTATACCAAGCTTGGCAGGCCTATCGAGATCACTTACACCGACAACATCCCATTGGCCCTCGGAATCAAACAGGAACAGCAACTTTCCAAGGTCGTGGACAAGCCCAGTCACTTGCATCCACTCAGGTTTACCATCGCGTCGGATAGCCTCGGCGGTTTGGAGCAGATGTTCTATCTGTGACAAGCTCGTCTACGTACGAGTGAAACCGTATCAGTGGCGGTGATCGTGAGTCAGAACGTATGGGAGAACGCACGTCTGGGTCAGACTCATCCACCAGGGTATTGAGCATTTCCATAGCCTGCCAGATGCCCATGCGGGCGCGACGACGGCTCTTGAAGTTAACGCGAGCTTGGATGTTGAAAGCGACGGTCTGTTTCTCTAGAGTGGCGACGCGAACGAAAGTGAGCCACGGCTGCAAAATGATCAGGAACAACTTCGTACCGTGTTGCTCCTTATAGAAATTTTTTACGCGATCGCACGCATCCTCGTATTGACGGAAACAAGTCTTGTCTTTCTCTGCGTCAAAATCTGACGCGTCATCCCAGAGCTTCAGTTTCTGGACATTCACTATATCGTAAGTAGTCAGACTTAGGAACCTGCGGTCAAGAATGGCAAGCCTGTCAAGGAGGCGTTCCGACCTTCATCGACAGCGTCTGAGACTTGGTCAAATGCACGGCCATCGCGCTTCTGGATGATGGTCTGGGCGGCAGTGAGGGCGGGCATTGCAATGAAGAGTTAACTTGAAATGAGGCGGAGAGCTGGAGTTACACAGAGGGAGGTGGATGTGCTGGAAGTTCACGACGAGACGAAGCCCTTTTGAATGAGAGAGGACGACTGGCGTCTACAGACGAGATCTGTATGCTCGATGGAGTGCGGTAACGCAAGATGAGGAGGAGAGGGTTCTCAAGTAGAGGGCGGTTCCCGGGCTAAGGCGAAGCCGGAGAAGTGAGCATCTACGCGTGTGTTACCGCCGTCGCTTGGCCCCGTCGAAAAACATTTTCAAGCGTTCGAGGGGTTTGGCTTGTGTTTCATAAAGCGAACGGATTAATGACGCCGCGTGACAACTGCGAGATAGGCTGAAGTGGAGATGGTGACTGGATCAAATCAAGGGGCGACAAACCGAACTTCCATCTGGAGGTGTGACCCCAAACCAAGGGCCGAGGGGCGAGGGGCGAGGGAGTTGTTTAACCGGATCACGTTAAAAGTGGCCCTGACACAAAGGCAACTGTAAATTCGACCAAGATACCTCCGCGTGCGTCCGAGGGGTAAACTACGTTAACTTGTACGCAACGAATGCTTCTGCAGGCGGTCCGATTTCAATCGAGTCGCGAACGGAGGCGGTGCCCCATCCAAGCCTTGATACCTTGGCATCTTGGCACAGTAGCTACAACAACCACTAATTTGCCCCCCGTCCACACAAAGAGCTGGCCAGGACATCTTTATGTCAATCCATTGCAAGGTCAACTACACATCTTCAAGGCGCTCGTGACCGGCATTCCTCATGGGTCGGACTCCGGGACGGTATCACGCCGCTCGAATGTCCGTGGTCGTTGTATCGTACCGTACTGTACGTTTAATTACCGCCATGTTTTTCGGGATGTGTTCCGGAACAAAGTGAATCATTGAACCTGATAGATACCTCACGCCAGCCCTCTCTGTGTCTACGGTGATTGGATGGCCTTTTCCTTTCAGGTCTACACTCAGTCACCGGCACCGAATTGTACCTGGCCCTATATAAAATAGCCCCTGGTGATGGTTTGGCACGTTAAAGCTGTCAAAGTGGTGTGGGCAGTCGTGTGCTCGTTAGTCTGTTCGAACAGTGATTCACATGTCGGGTCATCGGATGCTGTACGTGGCGACTTTTGCACGAGCACGTAAAGCACGCACATAATTTGAAGTTGGCTTATCAAATTCGATATCAAAGGAGGAAAAGGAAAAGAGTGTCGGACGTCGGACGTGGGGGGCCGAATGTCTTGTCGATGTCTCGGCAGTCATGACACACTTCTTTCCCTACTTTTTTTTTTGGTTCTTGGAAGATCTCCGGGCGTCCCAGGGTTCCTATCGAAGACCCAACGTAGATTTTCGTGAGCCTGACTCCGAGAAACACAAACATTTTGTGATTTATTGTATGTACATGCACAGCAGAAGGGTGGAGTGGTCATTTTCGGACGAGAACGGAACGGATGAATGCACCCCAACCCGATGAGCTTGTCAGCTTGTAGACATGTAGATTAAAGAGCGAAATTTGAGTCGTTTCAGATCGGTCGAGGGCTATGCTAATGCTAAGATAACGTGTTGGAGGCGAGGCTGCAACTGAAAGAACCCTTGCCCAGGGCTTCCAACACCAACGCTCTTGTACCGTATTCGGAATAGACAACATCGCGTTCATAATAAAGATACTTCTACTTCGACTATTCGATTAACTGCTAAGCGAAAAAAAGGTTGCCATCACCACAATCTTCTAAAAGGATAAGGAAACGTGGGGCCTCATCTCCGTAGGGCAAGCGCAGTTTCAGACGTTCAGACGGCCCGGTTAGCAGATGTCGGATGCATGTCTTCGAAGACCTAAGGAGTAAACTATTTATAATAGACGAGGAAGCTTATTACGACAACGTCTTGCTTGGCCCTGAGCTTGAGAAAATGACCAAGACCCATTCAGAGGGCACGGAACGACCAGGCAGCGGCCCGCATCCGCAAGCCGGATAGTGCATAGCGCAATCCGAGTCTTGCAGGCTCCTCGCCATTGTGGAAAGTGTTAGAACCATTCGACCATATCCCTTACCCTGGATCACATCTATATTATCGCGGCAAAAAATGTCGCAATTTGTTTCATGGAGTCGTGTCGGTGTCAAGACATCGGTGTCCATGCCGTGAAATGAAATGAGCACTACTAATTTGTACCCGAGTCGTCATGTCAGACGTGATTAAAGTCTTCATTCGATACCGATCCTATTTGCTATGGGTTCTATGTGCCATTCGAATGATCACTGAACATAATCATGTGGGCTCCGGCACTTGATCAGACAGTAAGTTATCATCAAAGTGAGAAATCTGCATACTGGGATAGAATCAGTTGTCGGAGCCTCTCTGCGTTACTGCAGATCTGGCAGGCCGCTCAAAATCCAACCGACATCTTGTCCGCGGGTGTCAAGCGAGCTCAATGTTGCACGGTGATGTACGATTGCTGGATCCCGTGTCATTATAACAAATCCAGCACAAACGGATCCCGGCTCCTGGCTTGATGCATCAAGTGTTTTGAGTGTCATAATTGGTCCCGTTCTGTTATCAGCACTGTCATATCCTCGGTGAGAAACCGCTTACCAGGTCCATTGAATGAAGAGGCTCAGGCCAGGGCATCCGAATAAGCATCGATGATTTTCAAATCGCGACGACGGATCGCTGATTCGTTGCCATGTCTTATCTTCCTTATGCGAATGCAAACTCCAGACGAAGGCAAGTACTGAGTGCTGATGAGCATCGATGTGTACAGAGGTGATTGTGTTGTGCAGTGGCGGCCGTCACGGTGGTCACCGCCTGCCAGCGCGCCGCCGCAATCCCGAGTTTGTGACCCAGGCGCACTGCAGGCGCCTGAGCCTGACATCCAACAAGATCCTTTTGGCGTCACTGCCACACCCACCGTGCCTCACACACCTCACACTCAGGCTTTGGCTCGATCCCAGGGCGTACTCTGGTCCCCCGACGCGCCGCTATGGGACACATTCTGGCATCACTGGTACGCATACGTTCCGACGGGCGAGTTTTGGAGACATGACACGGTGGGGCGATCATTTTGCACTGCCAGCAAGACCAGAGGAGTTGTGACTACCTATGCATCGCAAGCCACTACTGTGCTCGGTTAATGTTCGGACGACGGCCAGTGATCCCGGTTTGATACGAACTAGCGAGCGCTGGCGCACATTCGCCGCCGGTCGGTTAAGGGCTCTTCTAACCCAGTTTCTCTGACCATCACTATTTCTCTTCTCGCTATCACAACCCATACACCACAAGGCCATTCGCATACACACCCCTCCTTTTTTTTCTCTTCTCGAGATGAAATCTTTTGAGGCCTTTGAGACACTTTCCGTCCAACAACCTTTCAACGTCTCCATGCCATTGACAAAAGTGCGTCCAATAAAGGTTGGACCAGATGGACTACTAGATGGAGCCACTGGAATCGTCGAGATCGGATCGGTCAACCATGTAAGTAAGCATATCTGTGTGTAAATCCTAGTTTTACATCACTGAATGCCACTGGGATGGGTCCGGCCAGCCACCCCTCGTACAGACCCATTTGTCCCTTTCGGTGCCCAACCCCGGCTACGCAGAGCTTGTAAACGCATCCCGGCCCGTGAACAAGCTCCCTCCTGAAATTTTATACCACATTTTTGGTCTCGTTGGTTCAGGACCAACTATTCTTCCTCTTTCCCAGGTATGCGGTAGATGGCGGAGTATCACACTGTCTTCGCCTACCTTGTGGTCGGTTATTGGGGAGAGTGCGCGATTAGTGCCCCTGTTTCTCGAACGGTCACAGAAGACCCCACTGCATGTCTGCGGCGTGGTGGCCCACTACGGTGATAGGGAGTTTTTAGATTGCCTTCCATATTTAACCTCCGCCATGCACCGCATCGTCTCGTTCAAGGCAGAGTTTCGTGCGAGACTCGACACCCCGTTTGCTTTTCTGGACCATGCTGCGCCAGCACTAGAACGACTTTGCGTCATAGTTCCCCATCACACGTCGATGTCGACGCCGCACACACTGAACCAGCTATTTGCCAGTGGCATGCCATCACTGCGGGAGTTGATGCTTGAGAAGTGTCTTCCGTGGCCTAATTGCCTTTCTCCGACCCTTACCTCATTGACCCTCGTCAACACGAGTGACTTGGGGTCCCGTGATGCACTTCTGTCCTGCCTCCAATCGTGTTCAAACATTGAAGTACTTACGCTACTCAACGCGATACCTAAGGTGTCATCATCGCCTCCAGGCCCGAGTGCCGACCCACCCGTGACACTCGACCATCTACGCGAGCTTTACGTTCACAGCGTGTCCGTTGGCATTTACGGCATCGCCGATTTCTTATCTCATCTTTGCTTCCCAAAGTCGACACTCGGGGGCACGTACCTTGCAATTTTGGGCTGGGGGGTCACCCGCTTCGGCACGCCCTCATGCGTCATGAACCTGTTCCCCCGTATCACCCACCTGTTCATCGCGCAAGACACGCTGGGAAGCGGGGCACCACTTCGCGTGAAAGGAACCATCCACAATGAAGTAGTGTTCTCCGTACCAAGCCCGCGCACGTTGGACTTGGACCGGGTTCTACTGGCAAATGTAAGTACCCTCACGCTGGGGCCCGCGCGCGGAGGGAGTGTCGCGCTCAGGGGCAGTCGGAACAACGCATATCTCCTGGACGAGGCGAACTGCGGCGCCTGGGAGAGTCTCTTTTCTTCCCTGCCGGCACTGGAAACACTTGTCCTCTGCAAGACGGCCCTTCCCCCCCCCCTAGACGCTATCTGCGAGTTGGGCCGCCTCGTCCTCGTCCCGAACGCGCCGGATCCTCTGCCGCATCTACGTCATCTCCGTCTAGACCGGTGCGAGCTCGGGCAGTCCTCCTCCTCCTCCGGCGGCGGATCCGAAGTGGTGGTAGTGGACGCATTGGCAAGCCTGAAACGTCTCTTGCTGTATCGTGCCCGCATCGGGAACCCGATGACGAGCGTCAAATGTTACTACTGCGGCCCGATGGCCTTGGGCGCAGAGACGGAAGGGGAATTGCGTTCGCTCGTGGGCAGTTTTGAGTACGCCACTACTCCACTGATCCCGCAAGTGGTAGTTCCCCGCAGGGTACGTGAGACGATGGGGGCGGTGCGATACCGGCCGTTCGGTGAGTCATCACAACCACGAGGAAGTCCTTGCCTCGTCCATACCAACCCTTTTTTATTCTGGCAGAATGATGGCTCCCTCCCACTTTGTCAAACACCGCAGGAATGCAGGGTTCGGTTCAACTGAGAGGAGAGGTACGTACCTCTTTTCTCAAAGTCTGTCTGTATTCGTCGTCTCTCCAACATGGCGCGTCAGTCCTTGTATCTTTTCACACGTTACGTACTACGGTACTAGACCAGAGTGGAACCTAGCCTTTATTCGTCACTAGCACGAAGGGGCTTTCAAATAATGACATCGACCATAGACATCTCACACGACTACTGTATAAATTTAGCGTGCTCTGTGCATGAAAGTGTATATACGTGATATAGCCTAGAGACAATACGAGAAACGTATTTTTTTTTTTTTTTTTTAATTCGGTTTATTGTCTTTGGTCTGGGACCAGGTAGACTAGTACAAAGCGATCATGCCTAGGGACTGCGACTATTTTTTAAGAAAGAGACCCGAAACCCTAGCTACGTAATGTACACAAGGATAAAAAGAATGGGAGAGGATAGTCCAGTGACAAAAAGGTAGGGGACGTGAGTCGACCCAGGAAAAAGAAATAATAGGAGGGGAGGGAAAAAAGGAGTAGAAAGGGAAAAGGACGGGCAACCCAGTGTTGCCCAGTCTTACGCTCTCTTACGGTGGGTCAGGATGGGGTGGCAGTGGCCGGAGGAAAACCTGGGCTAAGCCCAGGAAGGTGGCAAGACGGCGGCCAAAGGGCTGCGAGGTGAAGAAGATGGGGATGTGATGGGGGAATTGCTGGTTCCGCAGATGGGTATGGTGGGGACATTGGGTGATGACATGTTTGGGGGAGTAGGTGACACGGGGCCTGTTTTCGCATGGGCACAGTGTGTTGTCCCCGGCATTGGTGCGGAAGGTGTCAGAATATGGGGCATTGAAGGCATGCCCCAGGGCGACTTGGAGGAAAGCAGATGTGAGGTGGCGGTTGCCGGTGGACATGGCACCAGCAACGGCAGGGTGAATGTGGTTGTTCGGAGGTGGTGTGATGTTTGTCCAGAGTGCGAGGGATGAGGGTGGGTTTGGGCGGAAGTCCCGCGTCCATGTGAGGAATGGGTCGTGGGGTGGGGTGGGCATAGGCCTGTCTGCGAGATGAGCCTGGGCCTCAGCCAGGAGTGATGTGAAGCGTGGGTGTGACGGGAGTCCTGACCTGGACCGTAGGAGAGGGCTGAAGGCAGCACTGTGGAGGTCAGCGTCAAGGAGCCCAGATAGTGCAGAGAAAATAAGGTTGGAATGATGGGCATGGCGATGTCCCGACAAGTCTGAAATGTAAGGTAAGGAAGAAGCGGGGCGTATAAAAAATTTAACATGACCAAAGAGGCCAGCAGAAAGCGTCAAGTGGAGTGCTGCTAGAGCTGCTCCAATGGGTGTTGGGCCAGGCGCCCAGCCTGAATGAATAACACATCCGGAGCGGCAGACCAAGAAGCCCGCAGTGGAATGAAAGGGAGTGAGTAAAGGTTGTATTACAACAATGAACTCCGGTCCTGTGGCCGAAACCCAGTGGGAAAGGAGGGTGCGTGTCCTGTCACGCTGCATTTGGTCAGGTTGTACAGTATGAATTGTGATCGCAGGGTGGCGCCAATAAGGGGCAGCCTGCGGGCGTGGTAGAGTAAAGGGGGTAGGGTCAGATGGTAATAATCGTGACAGGGTCGTGTGGATCAGAAGGGAGGGGTCATAGGTGATATGGTCAGTTGAAATAATGTGTCGTACATGACGAAAAGGGGGGGCAGAGGCAAGGCGTGCCCAGAACTGAAACAGGTGCTTGTCCATTGTGTATCGTATAGGTGGGATGGCAAGAAGACAGTGGAGAGGGGAGAGGGGCGTGGTATGGAATACGCCACCAATCTTTCGAATGGCGTCGTTTTGTGCAACCTGTAAGGCATTTAAGAGGGACTTTTTGAGTCCTGGTGAGTACCAGACAGGTAGAGCATAAAGGAGAGAAGGGATGATAATGGCGTGAAAGACCCGGCGCCAATTAGCCAGGTCCAGCCCGCGAATCGAGTTACCAAGGATGGCGAGAAACGTATTACAAAAGGCATGCGACTTTGAATTCTATTGCAGCAGGCCAGGCAGGGAAAGGTCGGCGTCACGTGCGTATACGTATACTTGATGGTAAATTGATCGTTTCCACGACCAACGCGTCGCCCTCAACTGGGAAAAACGTTTCCTCGGGAATGGATCCGACAGCACACGCAAAAGCGATCCATCCTTCGCTCATAATAGAGGTCGCGGGAAGACGGCCCGATCCACCGGTATCTGTGCAACAAAAGGCTAGGCTCGGCCCCCAATGTAATGTAGGAGATGGACGTTCCGGAACTTGGTCCGAGACTCACACTCAGAGAAACTTGCGTTCGGTGAGTTGCGGGTAGGGACCACGAGGCGGGACGGTGGCGCGGCCGGTAAACTTCGAATTCATATCATAACCTGCTTCTGCTGAGAGGAGGTAAAACGCTCGAATAGCGCGTTGGGCGGTTCTAGTGAACGCGTGCAGTTCGCCGCACTAGTGTTACCGTGCGGCACCACTTGCGATACAATGCAGGGCCCCGGGTTCATTCGAGTTACTAGTTGCAAAATCACTCTAATCCCTGGCAGGTGTGTGGGAACAAAATGTCACTGAGAACCAGGCAGGTGCCAGACTGATCGATGGAAGCCGTCGGTGCTAGTACTGTACGTGAGTAACCGACGGCATTTGCCCAGCTCAACAGCCCCCCCGCCTCCAAGCCTGAGAACGAAGGCGGCGATGGAAGGAGTCCGAATCGAAAAGAGGAAGGAACTAGAGGGGGCGAGCGAGATCTAATCTATATCCGGAGCACTCGTACGCGTGCCTGGTCCGTGATATCTCCCTGCAGCGGGTGAGTGCGCCGTGCGCCCACATGGGGGCGATGAAATTCAATTCCAACGCGCTCCTCTTGATGGGCCAATGGAAGGCTAGCTGGGCCGACCCTCGACGGGTGGACGGACCGAGATGGATACGTGACAATCTGATGGTCGAGCACTGCACCGGAAGATCCTGGCCGGTCAGCATTATTGCCAGTGCGTAACCCGTAACGTTGAACGGGCGCACACTCAAGCTTGTAATCCAACAAACCGGGTGCCTTCCCTGATCCAGGGCTGCCATAGTCTAAACTTACTTGACCCACCACGCATCGTCAATAACCGTCGGCACCGAACCTCCTCAGAGAAGTGGAGCTCCACCTCCGCACCGAATGAGCCGGTGGGAGCAAACGGGTGAGCTCAGTCTGACTGTCGGGACGTGCCCCGATTTTGCGGCATTTTGCATTTGTACATCATTCGTGGTATTTGTTCGAGGTGACCACTCCAACAGCTGATTCCCGAGAATGGCTGGTTTGGGCACCGCTTGGTGTCGGAACGCGTACAAGGGGGAGGCAATGACGAGAAAGCGAACTCGCTACGAGCCATGAGTAACCCTGTCAACAAATTGAACGCAAAATTTTGATTTTTAAGGGCATAGATGAGCAAAGAGGCACAGGTGTGGGAAAACCAACCGGCAGGGTGCGTGACTCGGTTAAAAGGTCTAACTTCTCTTTGTGTGAATAGCTAGCCAGACACATCTGGGCTATTCGAACTCGGAGTATGTCAACCATGCAAAGGGTAGACCCCGTAGCTAGCTAGATTCAGTATTGATAGGCTTGGCTCTCACATGGAGCGTAAAGCTCTTGGGCAGTAGCCGTCTCTGAAAGACGTCGACGCCATCTCAGGGCTCGGGTGGATCGCAGAGCAGGCACTGTAATCAGTTCGAAATTCTAAACAGAGATGCACACGCCTTTGGGGATAAAGGTTGCAAGTCAGGGACACTCCTGGCCTCTCAGAGGTACTGGCCGACTGACATTGATACCAACACTGACAGGGATGTATCAGCTTTAGGAAGGGAGAAGTTATCGTCGGGCTACGTGCAACGGGAAGGGGAGACCCGTCATATCATGTATCCTGCGAGGCATATGTGACGCTCCTGTCCGTGACAGCGAGTTCCTTGAGTATTCTCAGATTGACGTGGCTTGTAATTGCAAGTCGTGGGTCAACCTTTTATTTGAGACGAGGTCTGGTGGATAACCCTAAACCGTCAGCACGCTGGTCAGATCAAATCAACGCAGACTCGTGACCGCCTTAGTTGACTTGACCATAGATTCCTCTTGTCGTGTTGTCTTCATCATATAGTGGTCAATCTAATCGTCTGACAAGGTTCTTGAACGACAATGACGTGAGGATCAGCCAACCTGGACAAGAATTAAATCTGATCCCCAATCCTGACATTGTCATTCCACTGAGATGTCCAACTTGCATAACCTCTCCCAAGTCACAAAGGTGGTGCGGTGGTGCATAGCTGAAGGCGTAACAGGAGACACTGTCAGCTAATATCACGGTTGTTTACTTACTGAATACGTCATTCCCCTAGGCTACTATGCGTACGTTTGCACTTACCGTACCATTGAAGCTGATAGTGATTCGCGAGTGTAGGAATAGCATGGGTGTATTACGGGCCGCGAGTTTGCCGGTACCGGTTGTCCAACGCCACGACCGGAAGTGAGTCAATACGAACGATTAGGATCATATGGAGGGATATCGATCTGGTCAGATCAAAATGGATGCCGTCTGGGACAACTGAGATGAGTTGTTGCTGCGTTTGGACATAGCTTGTACCCGGAGCCCGCTCGGCCTAAGCACAGCCGGGAATGTGAGTTGTGTCTGGCTGCTCAACAGTGATGGTGGCAGCGGCAGCTCGCCATGAGGGCCAGATCCCGATTAATGGACTGTCCAGTCAGCAGACTTGTGTATTTGGCACGCAAATTTTGTTGGCAGGAAATTTATTTTTCCATTCACGTGTTCGAAAAATGCAAGTCATGTGCCGAAAAAAGACGCCGAGACGTGAGTACTTTCCATCACGTAAATATGTGACATATTGTGACACTTTGCACGAAGCGTATGGCCGTCCGCTTGTCACGTCTTTTGCGGCACATGACCTTGGATTTTTTGAACACGTGAACGGAAAATGAGTTTTCATGTCCAATTCGTGGTGCAATGCAAATACTCTTTCCCTCTCCCCTCTCCACTGTCTTCTTGCCATCCCACCTATACGATTAGTGTTGCGGCGGCTCTGGAGCCGGAGCTAGCCGAGAGCCGAGCCGGTTCCTAGCCGCTTAGAATAGAACCGGGCTCCAGCGAGCTCCGGCTAATTCGGAAAAAGCCTAGCTGAGCCAAGCTTTCGGCTACCGGCATGGCTCCACCGG
>QFEA01000574.1:24105-65110 GCA_003315975.1 Lactifluus echinatus | reverse complement strand
GGCTCTCAGCGCCACCGAAGCCGTTGGTTGGGAGGATCTTGAAGCCAAAGTAAGCACCCTACCATTATCCGAAGACCGTCTAGGGTTGACACGCGTGGTCTACAGGGAAGAGAATTGGCCGAATACCTGTCCCGGCCGGTGAGCAAGCTCCGAAAACCTCTAGCGGCTCCTTCGTCACCACCAAGTCCTCCCGCGACGCGAGTCGGTCGCTGAGGCTCCCTCGGCCAAAAAAGTACACACGCTATGAGAGTAGCTTTCGCAATTTGCTTTTCGAAGTGCATATTCACATATTCACATACTAGAGTTTACTCGCACTACTAAATACCTTGCTCGAGTCCCAAGTTAGCTTTCTCTCGCATGAATTCTAGAATAAATAATTCGGGTAAATACTATAGTATATCGTTATATGAGCGTACAATATATAATCTGTTGTTAGCGCTAGCGGTAGGCCGGGGATATCGGGCTCGGGCTGCGCCTACGCGAGCCGGCCGGGGAAAGTCGATGGCGATGGCGCTGTCGCTGTTCCGCCCCAACGACGCGTAGCACTGACTTTCGAAAGTGAACATGAGACGATGGCCCGTCTCCCATAGTATCCGCATCTTTCGCATTCATCATTTACCGCCCCAGCGTGCACGCTACAGCACTCCCAGTCTCGCGCAGAGGCCTACGTCTGCGGATAAATTATTCCGCGAGGCCGCTGTCGTACCATCGCGCCCGGACCCTTATCTCTTGTTAAAGCCCCAGCTCGATCACCTTCGAGAGAGACTCTTAAATTTGCTGGGTTCCGCTCACCCGACGCTCACTGACATTGCCAAATACTATTTCTTGCACCCGTCCAAGCAACTTCGTCCCCTGCTCATCCTCCTCGTTTCGCGCGCCACCAACGGCCTCGGAAGCGACTGGGATCTCAAAAAATGGTCCGCTGAATGCGAGGGCGCGGGTGGACGCGCCGAGGAGCTCGATCGCCCCTTGTCGCGGCCGGACGTGCTGAACGACTGGAACCCCAGCATGCCAGACCACACCGCCTCCTTCGCCTCCGTCTTCTCCCTCGTCCCACCGCGTCTGCCCAAGGTCCACCTGTCTCCACCGCCCCGACGACAGGAGGCCGCCTCGGGGCGCGAAACGGCGACGGCAGCGGTCGTCGCCCCGGACGCGGCTCCGCTGCCTACGCAGACGCGGCTCGCCCAGATCGTCGAGATGATCCACGTCGCATCGCTGCTGCACGACGACGTGATCGACCGCGCTGACCTGCGTCGCGGGGCACCATCGGCGCCCGCCGCGTTCGGCAACAAGTACGCTATCCTTGGCGGGGACTTTTTGCTCGGCCGCGCGAGCGCGGCGCTCTCCAGGCTCGGCGAGAGTGAGGTGGTCGAGCTCATCGCGAGCGTGATCACCAACCTGGTCGAAGGGGAAATCCTGCAGATGAACAAGGTTGCGCAACAGGGCTCTGCGCTCGTCGGCGCGTCGTATGTGGGTAGCGACAGCTGGAATATCTACTTGAAGAAGACGTACTTGAAGACGGCAAGTCTCATGGCGAAAGGTGCGCGCGCCGCTGTTGTATTGGGTGGTTCTAGGGAGGGTGAGATATGGAAAGAAGTCGCGTATGCTTACGGTCGTAATCTTGGTATCGCCTTTCAGGTATGTTGGCCGTATTTTATCCATTTCGGTACTGATGACGGACGATGTCTCGTAGCTCGTAGATGATGTCCTAGACTACGAGTCGGGCGAAACCGCACTCGGAAAGCCTGGTGGCGCTGACCTACAGCTGGGGCTTGCGACCGGTCCAGCATTGTACGCATGGGAAGAACATGCTGAGATGGGTACGCTCATAGCCCGAAAATTTGAGAAGGAGGGAGATGTCGAACTGGTAAAGCAAATCAGCTTTTGAGTCGCCTTGCACCACTGACACAGGACCGTATTCAGGCTCGGGACCTTGTTCGTCGATCTTCCGGCGTGGAACGCACGAGAGAGCTCGCATCGGCGTATGCTGACAAGGCACTGGAGACTTTGCAGCATTTGCCAGAGAGTGAGGCTAGAAGCGCATTAGAGGTTCTTACAGAACGAGTTGTGAAACGGACATGGTGATCCTTGGCGATAGCCATAGACTAGACCTACTCTGGCGTATAATACTAATACGTACTCATCGCATTTGAACCGTTCAATATCAATCCGAGACATCATTAGTCAGTCGAGGTCTTAGTTTTCCGCCACAACTACGACGACGAGCATCCGCAGAGGTAAAAGTACTCGGAACGCCTCTTCCAACATTGCGTATCTGTTACGAGCATGTTCCGACTCTTATTATGCGCCACTCATACTCACAGTGTAGGAAATCTATACGACCGAGAACCGTTGTGGCCTTGCGAGCCCCTCCCCCCTCGTCCGAAGGTGACTTCAGTCGTCGTCTGTTGTCCTTCCGCCCTCCGTTTTGAAGGCGTGCATCTTCATTTGCCCTTATGTTAACTGAAGAGAACAAGGCTGCCCTATACCTCTTGGTTCAGCATGTCACGCGCGCTTTCTACGATCCCCGGTATGTCGTGGCCATGGACCAGTTAGCACGACATCAAGTGTGAGTGCTAATTCTGCAAGCACCTCTCCCTTGATTTCCTTTCATTTAACCCAATTATACAGGCTCAAGGACGATGATTTGGCAGGAAGGGTTGGCTTGCAGGTCAAGGAGCTCAACAAGCTCATGGCTGTTCTCGAGAAAGATGGACTTATACAAGCGTGAGCGTTTCAACTCTCTAACCGATTTTGCCAAAGATCTTCTTGAAAGGTCGATCGACTAATCTGGTGTTCGCTACAGCCATCGCCAGAATGAACTCAAAGAAGGCGCTCAACGGTCTGTGGGCAGACAATATTTCTATGTCGACCACAAGCGTTTCTGCAATGTAGTGAAATGGAGAGTCGCCAAAATGCATAATGTCATAGATTCTGGCTTGCGCAACGTGAGTCCCCTTAACCATACTACGTATTTTTCTTTCTTTCTAACCGACCCGACCCGACCCTGTTCAGCAACTCGACAATAAAGGGTATATATGCCCGCGCTGTGATAGGTCGTACACACCCTTGGACGCGGACAAGATCGCTGATTACGAACGTGGGATTTTTATTTGCGAAGACTGTGGTACGGAGCTCGTCGACAATGAGAACGCGGAGAATGTACGAGGCAGTCAAGACAGAATGCAACGTTTCAACTATCAAATGCGCTTCATACGAGAAGGTTTACGAAAGAGCGAGGAGATGGTCATGCCCCAGTGAGCATATTGATCCCAACACATCTACCCAGTCCACCCACGCTTGCTGCTGCAGCTTTGAAATATCACAATATATCACCAAGCATTTCGCGCTGGACGCTGCTGCTCAAAAAGCTGCCGGCGAACCTGGCCACGGCCTGAAAGTGGCGGGCTCGACGGGCGAAAGACGCCAGGAGGACGGCATCGGCATCGTGTTGACTACCGACAAGGACGAGGAGACGGTGCGGAGGGAGCGGGACGAGGAGGCTGCGGCCAAGAGGCAGCAGAACGTCATGCCGGCGTGGCACCTCAAGAGTACGATCTCGGGAGATCTGACCGCGTTCGGCATCAAAGAGAACGCCCTGCAAAGTGCTGCCGATGCCGCATTCGCCGCAGCGAACCCGTCCGAAAACCTGGACGAGAGCCTCAAAGGGCTCGGCAGAGTCGTCCGGCCGTCGTCGTCGTCGTCGTCGACAGCCCATGTCTTCGCCGAGGCAGACGAGGATGTCAAACTGGATGCAAAGGAGAGCAATGAGGCGGATTGTGAGTTGCATCTCTTCCCTCTCCTTTCAAGACCCTCGAAAACGTCTTCCGTTCTCGTAGACTACGACCAGTACTACGCCTCGTTGGCGGCTTCGGCGGCGCCCTCGACGCAACACACGCCCTCGGGCGAGTTCTCAGTCCTAGGCGATTTCGAAGAGGACCGCAAGCCAAGCATCGAGTACCTCGACTCGCTGAACGAGCACAACAAACGGTCGAGATCCGCCGAGGACGAAGGCGACGCAGAAAGAAAGCTGGCGAGGGTCGGAGTTGATACCGGCAGCGGCGGTGCTCAGCGTCAAGCGGGTGAGGGGTGCTTTAATGGCGAGCAGCATGCACCCTTGGATGTCATGCAGGAGAGCTTGGGCTTGCGAGCGGGCATGGAAGCGGATGGAGACGCGGTAGCCGTCCAGGTCGAAGACGACCCTATTGTCTATGGTCCGTTCTTTGCCCTCTCGTCTCTATGTACCCATGGTTATTTACTTCTTCTAGTCGATGGCAAGCCAATGCCATTCTCCCAAGTTGGAGAGGAACACCATGATTTGATGACGGCAGACGAATACACAGCCTACTTTGAGATATTTCAGCAGCGTACGATTGATGTATAGTACGCCTATCCAAAGTCATATTCACTGACACCAACATAAACTTGCACAAGAGAGTACGGAAGATGTTTCCGGAATGCATTTGGAACAAAATTAACGACAAAATAAGCCATACAATATTATCTCACCAGCCAACCAAGTACTGGCTGACAGCATGTCCATCGCATCCCATCAACAACCAACGCGAATTTTCTGAGTCTTCCCTCTAGTGAACCCTGCGGGCCCATACGGCCGCACCAACCGGGTCAAGCGTCCTCCAACGCTATGCCACAATGCTCTGTTTACTTCCGCTTTTTCAATGGGGTATCCTCAGCTTTCTTCTCGCCTGAAGGTGTACCAGCCGGAGCGACAGGAGCCTTCTCCTTAACGATCTTGTCGTCGGGGGTAGGTGCGTCTGTCTTTTTTGAAGGCTACCATAACATGCTATGTTAGCATTGGCCACGTATAATCACTGAAAGAAGCCAAACCTTGGTGACCGACTTCTGCTGGCTTCCGACAAGACCAAAGAGTGCACCAAGCATACCAAAGAAGGTGAGAAGAGCGCCAACAAGAGCAACGCCAGTTTCGGGGTGGGTCTTGAAGGCGGTAACGGGGTCAATTCGCGCGAGCAAGATGAACTTGAAGGCCTTGTTTCGAAGGAATTCGATGGGGTTCTCGGCGAAAGTGGCCTCATCTTGTTCCTCATCGTCATCCGGGAAGGCAGCCTTCTCTGCAGCCTTTTCGAGTTGATGTTTTATGTCGAAAGTCTCCACAGCAAGGCCTTTGGCGTCATCAACAGAGTGACCGATGTAGATATTGTCGAAGAGGATATCCTCAGTCATGGTCCAAAGCTCGATACCAACTCCGCCCTTCTCATAGGTAAGCCCAAGATAATTCGAGGACAACTAGTACGCACAATCTTATCGAGGCTCTTAGCAGGGGTAAGGTCCTCAAAGTAATCAGGGTTATGAATCTTGCGGGGGCTCCACAAGCCCTTGTAGGCTGGATTATCGATCATAGGAGCATACCACTTGCCTTTGTAGAGTGGGTTTGGCTTGTATGGGCTGGAGAACAAGAATATTGATGGGATAAAATCGTAGAATAAAGGTGGATTTACTTACCGTTTCCACTCACCACAGCCAGGAGCCTCAATGCATTTAGGGTTAGGAACTGTGGGGGGGACCCAATCACCATCTTCCTCGTCATCCCACTCTTCAGGCTTCTCGGCATCTATATAGGCGTAAAAAACACGGGACAAGCCCCACGTACCGGAAATCACGTACCGGGATCGGGAACAGCCAAAGGCTCATCGTCGAGCCAGCCTTCAGGCTTCTCGGCATCTTCATCAAGAATCTCATAGGGTGCATCCTCATCCCAGTCATCGGGCTTGGTGGCATCGGGATCCGGGATACGGCTGACATCTACCCAGTCTTCAGGCTTCTGGTCTTCAGGATCATCAATCTCGGCGGGAGGGTTGACTGCGGGAGTGAAATCCTCGAGGAGGTTGCCACGTTTGAGACTATCGCCATTAACCAGGACGTCAAAGGTGTTGTTGTGGCTGAGAGGACATTAATACGAGTATACTAAAATGTGATGGTGAGACTAACTGCAGAACGAGCGTGTAAAGATTAGTCGTCTTCTCAATCGAGGGCCTGGGTGGTGGACTCAAATGTTTCTCCTCATATTCTCCCGTGTTTGGGTTTTTGTGGCGGAAAATGAAGTGAACCTAGACAAAGATGACAGCACACGAGTCAGGTTGGCTCTACGGAAAGACCAGGAGGAAACCGACCTTTGTGCCGGGGCAGGTGAGGTCAGGGCCGAACATGACGACCCAGGGAGTCTTGTCAGAAAATTCCTTTCCGCTGGTTTGGAAGCCATCCTCGAGGAGTTTGAGATAGCCACCACCACAGTTGCCACCCTTCTGGTATTTGACCTCATACTGAACGACGAGGGGCTTGTCTGAAATGTCGATGGAATCATGGAAGGGTGCAGAAATAGCATGATGAGACGCGATGCTCTTCGCGACGAGACCATGGTCGCCTTCAATAACAGCGGTGGACGCTTCTTCGACTGACCATTTGCCAACATAAGAGAAGGTTTCACCGCCAACAGGAGTCTTCTTGGTAGCCTCTGATGGGGTCCACCGGTCTTCCCAGCCTTCGGTGAACTGTTCGATGAAAGGAGCTTTGATTTCTGTGGGCTTTATGGAAAAGAAAGGTCAGACGAGTAGAGGAGTAGACTGGAGACTAAGAGATATACCTTGAAGACAGGTTTGTCGTCGGCAGACACAGAGGAGGCTAAGGCAATAGCCAGGAGGGCGGGAAAGGCGACAGAGCGCATAATTAAGGAGGGGGAGAGGGAGAGAGAGCGAGTAGAGACAAAACAGGGTAAAGTGACTCTTTAAAAAACACGAATTATTTATTTATTTACATATCACCTGCCACGTATACTTTCCCACGCCCTTCTACGCTTATCCCAGCAAGTCTGCGTGTCCAGATGCCGACAGTGCAAGCTAAATCCGAATTCAATCAAGTTCAACTCACTTGGCCTCTCGGCTAATCCACTCACCACAAACTCGTCGTCCAGGTACTTCGACACTGCAATCTGGTCTCCGAGTCCCTTTCTCCGTCGTGTTTTCAACACCAGATCTCGCGCCAGTGCCTGCCCAGTGGCTGGCTCCAGCGGCCGAAGCTTGATGCTTGTGTCCGTCGGGTCACCTGTTTACCCATGTCAAAATCCGTGGTGGCGAACTTTAACCACACTACTACTTACCAGGGACTATTGACCAATGGTCGAATACTTGGGAACAGAACGCTTGTCCTTGTGTCGCCGTGCGCAGGTCAGTCTCGAACCCATTCGCGTCGATGACCGGAATTAAGGCCTTCACCGTATACAACGGCGATCCTGCTTTTGGCAAGTCCTGCGTAACATGTCCGCGCCTCCGAGCAAGCACCGTGTAAACCGCAGATATGCAATCCGAAGGCGCCTGTACCTCCACGTAGTAGATGGGCTCCATGAGCCTTGGTGTCGCCTGCGAACCGAAAATCAGATTGCAACACGAAAGAAGCTGACTAGTCGATTAACCATGAGGAAAGATGAGTAAGAAACACGACGAGCAGTTGGGACAATCTGTCCGCCACCTCGAAATATTGGTTCTTGGGCAAGGTTTGCATCGAGAATGCGGAACTTGACGTTGCGCATAGCTGCACAGACGCCAGTCAATCAGTCGCGTCACTGAGAACACTTTGTGAAAACTAACGTTCATCACAAAGGGGACCTTCCCTTGCACCCCACTGGAAACCTTGCTTTATATGCTCCTTGACTGTTCCAAGAAGCTTTTTATCAATCTTCCAGAAACGATCAGAATTACAACAGCAACAAAATGACATTGGTCTCACTTGGGAAGGCAGCGTGTCATCAAGTAATACATTGGGCCCGTGTTCGTCAGGACCAAATGCCCAGATGGACCGGGAAGCGAGGAGGTCCCATTTGTACTTTTCTTCGAAAAATTTGCCCCGCTCTTTTACGGACATCCTCATATTGACTCGTCCAGTCTCGATGTCTTCTGAGATCCCACGTTCCAATGGTTCGGCTATCATAGTCAATCGATTTCTGTGCAAAGATTGTCAGTGGACAGCGTTGTAAAAGTCAGGTCCCCACTTTTTGTTCGGAGTGTCAGCGTAGCACTTGAGCGCGCTGGTCTCCAACACCGTTTCACAGAACTTCGTAACTGGATCCGAAACCTTTATCTCAATCTCCGCAAAAAGTTTACGCAGATCATGCAGCACACAGTCCAGGTATAGCTCCCCCGTGCCAATGATCACATGCTCTCCACTCTCCTCCACCTTGGTAGAAAGAAGCGGATATGATTTATTGATACTGCGCAGGCCAGACAGCATTTTGGGCAATTCAGATGGGGCGATTGGCTCGATGGCGACCTTGAGCACGGACTGTGTCATATGTTTAATGGGTCGGAAAACATATAAGTCGTCAGCAATGTCGGTTGACACCAGTGTTGCTGTCTTTGTGATGGATGCATCAACACCCCCGATCAAGACAAGATTTCCTGCCGGAGCTTCTTCCACCGGAACAAAATACCTAGATATCAGCTGCTGTAAGGACTTTATACAACAACCACTGGTCGACTGAAACCTACCGGGCCCCTGAAACCCACAGGTCATCCACAATCGCCTTCATCATGTCTTCTTCGTCCTCTGGGGAATATCCCTCACCGAGCACCTTGATTTGTGAGCCTTTCTTAAGCGTACCGCTGACTACTCGCCCGAGCGCACGGAAGGATTGTGCGTCAGTAGCATGATATAACTTCGTGACATGGACAGACACAGGACCATCCGAATCACATTTCTTCATGGAGACGGCAATGTCCGAATTCGTTGGCCCAGTGTATGTTCGGTCGACCTGATACGGCACCAGATGAGGATTCGATCAAAGAATTGGTCATAATGCAGGGCTTACTTTGGCCGCGGCACCTTTTGTTGGATCTGGTATCCATTCGACAATCATATCAACCAAACCGGTGGCAGGCCCAAAAAATTGGTCAAGCACAGCCTTAAGCAAAGGACGAACATCCATCTTGTACATGACCGGCTTCAGGTGGATGTTAAGCTCCGCCAAAGTACCCTTGAGGTTATCAGTCTCTTCGCTCAAGACTTGGCTATAAAGTTTGTATAATGGCTCCAGCACGAACTGAACAAATGTTCTTGGGGATTCGGGGTCCGCAGCTTTGCGCGTAAATTTTCGCGTGTCATTGTTGAAATAAATATCGCCCCAGAGACGATCCGCGAAGGTCACGACATCAACTTTCCCTAATCCGAGGTCGTAATCATGCCAATACAAAGGTGACAGTATAAATCTAACGCACCGTAGGTCTCGGCATACATCTGAGCAAATGACTGAAGGGTAAAGCACCAGCCCATGTCTGTACTTGCGAAGCATACATTTCCTCTTTCTGGACTCAAGCGGAGATCCGGACTTGGGTCGATACCGCTGCAACAGGAACTCAACTATCATACTTAAGAGCAGGGGTAGTGGCCTAACCTGATATAAGTATTAATTTCTTCTATAGTATGTTTTATTTTGTAGAATGCGTCTGCCGAGGGAAGGCGGAGCTCAAGTATGAGCCGGTCTATCTTGTTCACCACGAGAGTAATCGGTATGCTCTCTTGCAGCGCATGTCGAAGAACGGCCTCTGTGTTGACCATCATCTATAGATAGTTAATATATGCAATACCAGTAAGCCTAGAGAACACTGACCCCTTCAACTACATCGACCACAAGTACAATGCCATCGACTAGTCGCATCGACGATGCTATTTCATCGACAAAGTTAACGTGACCAGGGGTATCAATCAAATGAACCAAGTGTGATTTCCCCGCTGTGTTCTGGAGGACGAGCGATATAGGAGATGACTTGATAGAAATGTCCCTTTCCCGGGAGAGTACATGGGTGTCTGTGTAGCGAGTCTGGAGTCATCGGGTCAATGAATAATAAAGAAGGACGAAAGCCTTCATACCTGTTTGTCGGCGTTCCAATCGAGTTTGTGTGTTTCGAACACAAGCATGTCTAGCAAAGCGGTTTTGCCGTGATGAAGGTGACCAACAACAGCCACATTGCGAATCATTTCGCGGAACGACATCATATTTATAAGAAATCTGCCACTTCTTCAGGAGGAGTCAAACTTGTATTATAAGAATGAACATACCCTTTGTCAAAACGCGTTTCTGGCATGCCTTTTTCTTCTACTGTCCACCGTCGTACCTTGACCGGTGCAATAATGGGTTCGGTGAGGGGCTGGGCATCCTCTTCCTGCACCAAAGTTTCTACACCTTCGCCATACACCTCTGAGGCTGAAGGATAATACTGTTTGTCTTCATGCAAGATGACGGCGTTGTGTATAGGCTCTACGGGGTCAGTGAGACTTGAGTGCGGCTTACCAAGAGAAAAAACCAACCGTCAACTTCCATGAGAGCCATTCCTTGGTCCGTGCTCATAGGCTCATCTTCATACCCTTCCAGAGGCTGCTGCAGAGATGTGTGCGCAACCCCCACATTGTCCTGGGGGACATCCTCTTCATCTGAGTCTATATCCGCGCCTATGTAGTTCCCAAATTCATCATAATCTTCGAAAGAGGCCATTATAGAAAGTTGAGATTTCACGGGAAGTCGGCTACAATAGCGACAGGTATGTGAGCAGATAGGCGGACGTGACGCGCGCCGTCAAAACCGCGTCTTTGGTGGGATGTGTGTTCTCACGTGATCTCGAGATACCGCTACCACCCACTCTCATCGTCGAGTCGAGATCGAGCATCGAGTCGACCCAGAATGGCGACGCTCTCTGATGATACATTGAGAAAGGTTCCAGTACAGGTCTTTCGTCTCTATCTTTTGTATGCTGAGTGCATTTCATGCTAGATCTTAATTCAAATCCAACAAACAGCCATTCAGTCTCAACGTGCCCTGAGTGTGACTCGGCAGCAAGTTGCAAGTAAAGAGCGAGAGCGTCGGATCCTCCAACTCACCACGAGTGAGATTGGCCAGACCGAGGATAGTGTCAATGTCTACAAGGGCGTTGGTAAAATGTGTTCTACGCACCTCTCTTGCGCGCCATCGCGCTCTAACGCACAGCAAAAGGTTCATGATGATCCCTCGGTCGACTATGGAAAAAGACCTCCGAAATCAAGAGAGGGCTTTGACAGATGATATCAATAATCTTAACAAAAAAGTGACTGTCTCCTGCTGCTTGTGGGTGGAATTCACCGAACAAACCGATTCTCTTCAGGTAAAATACCTGGAAAAACAATTCAACGATGCGCAGTCGCAGCTCCGTGACATCGTGAGCGCCAACCTTCTCCGTGTTTATGCATCTATCTAAACCCAGCTCAGTTTCAGGGCCCATCAAAGCAATAGAGCAGTGGTGTATTCAGCCGAAACACCCGACATGATGCACTAACACAACTGAGTGTCTCGATAAAGGTTGTGACTTTGCTCCAATTATCCTCACTATCTAGTTGCTATCATCATAAGCACTGTCTGTATCGAGGACTCGGAGTTCCTCGCGGGGCTCTTACTTCCTTGCCAAATTCATGTCATCGGCACTCGGTCTTATAGTACCGGCACGATCTCGAAATAAATCGTTCGACGTACATAAAAACCCCAAGACTTTGCCATAAGCCCCAGTCATAACGCAATGTCTTATCCTATAACTATCAAAGGCGTCGGAATAAGGCAGAATGGCGGCATTGAAGTCATTGAAGACCTCGAGCTTCCTTTCCCGGATGTCAAACCTGGCGATATGCTTGTCAAGGTAACGCTGGTCGTTCGTGATGCTGAAGAGTCACGCTCCATTGGATAATTCAGGTGCAATACGCAGGGGTCAACTTCCACGACACGTATTTGAGGTGAGATCTGCTTTCAGTTCTTCGGATCAGCTCCCTCAGTCATAGAAAGGACTGGGTTATACCCCACACCGTTCTTTCCTATGCCCCTCGCTCGAGAAGTTTCCGGTACATTGGTCAAATTACCCACGGACGAGGCTATCTTAAATAGTCCCGAATTCAAAAAGCGCGGCTTCAAACAAGGGGGCACCGTTGTCTTGGTACGTACATTAGTCTGAGCTGCATGCCCTGGGTGCCTGATCTTCAAGTCGTGCCTGGACAGGACGAGATAGGTGCACTGAAAGAATATGTCTCGGTTCAGTGGGATTCCATGATATACCCCGTTCCAGATAACGTTTCTGCTTCTTTGGCTGCTGCCTCGTTGGGTCAAATGTTGACGACACTCACACAAATTACGGAAGCATACAACGTCAAAGAAGGCGACATTGTCTTCATACACACGATCGCAGGAGGTACGGGCCTGTTGCATGCGCAACTCGCAAAAAAGAGGGGGGCCACTGTGATCGGAACTACGTCAAACGCAAAGAAAGCCGAATTTGCAAGGGCCCATGGCGCGGATTATGTCATACTATACAAAGAAGAGAACACTGTCGAACGTGTTGCACAACTTACTAGAGGTCAAGGAGTGGACGTTATATATGACGGCGTAGGGAAAGACACGTGGGTCAAGAGTGTACCTTGCTGTAGATGGGGTGTTCAATGCTACTCATAGGTTTGACAGCAATTTCAAGATGATTAAACCAAGAGGAACCATCGTGTCGTTTGGTAACGCATCTGGAAAAGTGGAACCGTTCCCGCTGACAAAGCTGGGTGAGAGAAACGTCAAGTTGCTGCGACCGATGTAAGTAAAAGGGAGATAGTCGGTCTCCAATGACTAAATGGGATTTAGTTACACGAACTGGATGGAGACGGTGGAGGAGCGTGACAGATATGTTCGAGAAGTGTATCGACTGGTGTCTAGCGGGGAAGTGGTGATCAATATTTTCAACGAGCATCCATTCACCGCGGATGGAGTACGGGAGGCACAGCTTGATCTTGTGGGCGGCAGGACGACGGGGAAAGTGGTCATTAAAGTAGCAACTAGTTCTGGTTGCTGATGGTTACGGAATATCATATGCCGGGTTGCGCACCGCTTCCATACATCAAACATATCATATCGACACCGACACCGACAGCGGAAGCCGGACTTCAAGCTTGTCCGTTCATTACTCTCTCACACCGCAGTGCGTATTTCACCCTCACCCTCTTTTTATCATGGACACTCCAAATCTCGCGGTCGTTCCCTCTTCCCCACTCGACGCAAAGCCAACTCCCTCTCCCTCCCCCTCATTCTCCACTGTCCTGTCCACGCCAGGGCTCACCCTGTCCTCAGAGGAGTGTCAGAGAAGCTCTTCAGAAACTACCATGGAGATATACTCTTTGTATGGCGATGACAGCCGCGCATCCTGGGCAAATAATAGCCCCCCAAATGACAAGTCAAGACCCACCGGCTTGATGTACCAGGGCGACGATCATGCTCGCCGTGAATCGAGTACATACTACAGCGCGACTGCGAATAGCCACCGCTCCAGCCATAATAGCCGAGCAGTTCAAAGGTCTTCAGCAGGGAGCAGATCGTCATCTCCTGGCGGGAGATCACCGTATATTGGCATTGAGGAAGACGTATCTGCGGCTTTTCATAGCGTATTGCCCCCCACTCCACCCGCCTCTGGCAAGCCTCCTCAGAGGTATAGCGCTGGGGGGTCATCTCCCAAATCTGTGCCTGTCGACGGCACTCTCGAAGTAGCATCACCACACCAGTCACGGTACCTCAGTCCCAGTCCACCTATCAGTCGACCTTCCTCGACCCGGTCGCATGCCTCCTCGGTACTGAATGGGCAAACCCCCGCCATTCAACGCTCGTCTCGTGACCCTCCTTCTGAACACGCCTCTGTAACGACCCCTCCATCTTACCGCCTCAGTCGACCAGGTTCCCAGACCACAGCGACATCCACATCACCTCGTCTTCTCTCGAGAAGACGGAGCGACTTGTCGATCACGCCGTCTGTTGGGGAGGACCCTGACTCGTTTCATGTCCGCAGCACGTATGCGCAGCTAGACATCCTCGGTGTGAAGGGAGATGGGATCGAGGATGGTGTTGAACGCACCCGTGCGCGTATTGGAAAAAACCGAGAGAGTGAGGTCAAGGCGGCAAATGCAATCGGTGACGAATATGAGAGACGCCGGGACCTCACACCGCAAGAGCTCCAAATGCTTGCGAGCCTGGACAGGTGAGCATTCTATTCACAGCCTCTTCATCTATCTCATCCCAGGACCCTAGATATGGATTCTTCTCCTCACCCTCCCATGATCGACTCGTCTTACTGCCGACCACAGCCTTCCTGAAGCGCCTGTCACGGATATCGCGCGTAGTCACGTCGGCCAGTGCCAGTGCTGCCGCACTTACCTCTCTTCCTTCACCACGCTCGCCATTACATGAAGCTGAGCGCATGGAGAAGTGGGGTCGCATGCTTGAGCCGCGTTCGCGGGATGCAGGCGGTAATATTCAGATGTGGGGGGTCAACCCAGCAAAGCAGCATAAGTTCTCACGGCGTGCCTACAAGGGCATCCCTGACCGATGGCGCAGCGCTGCTTGGTTGGCGCTTATTGACAACTTTTCTCACAATAGCAGAGACCAAGATACTCTTTCAAGTGACTACCGCGAAGCGTTGGAGAAGCACTCACAGTACGATATCCAGATTGACCTGGACGTACCTCGGACTATCAATGGTCATATTCTATTCCGGACTCGATATGGTCTCGGGTGAGTCTTTGAGTTTTGGTTTTACTTGATCGTTCGCGCTTAATAAACGGGTGTCAGGCAACGATCACTTTTTCACGTCTTGCATAGCTTCTCGCTATATTGTGAGCGGTGTGGGTATTGTCAAGGCATGGGACCTATCGCTGCTATGCTTCTTTGCTACTTTGCACCCGAGCGCGCCTACGCGTCGCTCGTTCACCTTCATGACGCGTACCATATGCATAACATCTTCAGTCCTGGGTTCCCCGGTCTTCTTGAGTCGATATACGTACAGGAGCGCATCATTGAAGATATGGTGCCAGCCGTGTATGCGGCTTTCAAGAAGCATATGATTTCGACGACCTCGTACGCAACGAAATGGTACATCACCCTTTTCGCCAATTCCGTTCCGTTCCAAACCCACCTGCGGTTGTGGGATGTTTTCCTACTTGAAGGACCGGATGTCTTCGTTATTGTGGCGGTCTCCATTATATGGGCGTACCGAGGTATGTACATTTTACAAACCGAATATTACAGACAGTTGAGTGCCGACGTAGATCATATTACCGCCACCTCGGCCAACTTTGAGACAGTGTTGTCCCTGCTGTCATCCTTTTTTGTACCCGAGGACGAGGACGTATATTTGAATTGGATAGCAAAGGTAGCCGAGAACAAGAAGATCCGGTTAGAAATGCAGTCGTGGCGGGCGGAGTGGAAAGAGTTGGTTGCCTCTGGCAGAGACGGCGATGCATTACTGTGAACAAAGTAGTTCTCGACAGGAGCTTTCGGTTTATTTTCTCGCATTACTCATTCGCCACGCAGAGGTGTAATTTATTGTCTACTGTAATGCATCCCCCGCCCTATTCGATGCCAATGCCAATATGACTTCGCATGAGTCACGAAGAACTGGGAGACAGGAAACAGGAAGACTTGCCATTGATCTCAACGGGGTTAAAGAAGTGTATTGTATTGTATTGTACTTTATACCTAACAAGTCTTATCTTCCACACCATCCGCGCATTGTCACAATATACGTAAGCTTCCGTTAATTCCGACTACTTGGTGGAGTGAGTCAAGCCACAGCAATGCAATTTATTGTCTCCTCTCTCCTACGTTCTTCTTCCAAATAAGCGTCGGTTGGGGCCAGTGCGTCCCCTTCTGGGTGGGATATAATGGTAACGGGTAACGGGAAAGGCAGCCCTGGTATTCTGCGTTATCAACTCGCCTTCCAGCTGCCGACTATATAATGGGACACAATGGGAACCTTCAAACGGACAACAACGCATCTCTGAACCCCTCGACTCCTCACGATAACCGCCTGCAAACAACAAACGGTCATACTAGCAATAGCAACCACCACACAATTAGGAGTGACTGCACTCCCCACCTTCCATTGATACGTGTTTGGCTTATATACATCCCCACCATCAAGGTCTTTGTTCCCCAGTCAGGTCAGGCCTACACCACATAACAGCTCCGTTTACCTTGCGTTGATCGCGGCACCACCTCCAATCCTTGTCCGTCGTCTCGATCTAAATCACGGTCTCTGGGTGAACACGCTCAGTCCTTTATACCTATTCCTAATTCAAAGACCTTCCCGTGCACTCATTTCTTCACTCATCCATTCACTGGTTCATCACATCAAACATCATATATATAATGTCTTCCCAATCCTACGTACCCCTCGCCTCCAACCCCCCCGCGGGATTTTTCCCGAACGGGCCGTCCACACCACATGCTTTCTCAACAATGCACACTTCGCCGCGCGACCAACATTCGATGTATGCAACACTCGGAACATCGTACCAATCCGGAAAGAAGAAACAGATGGGAGTTGGGGCCTCCTCCAAATCCTCCGGGAGGAAATGACGACGCTCAAATGAACGTGAACGCGATCAGCGGTTTCTTCGATTTTGACCTTGGGCCGAGTTGGAGCATATTCAGAGAGTGGTGTTTCTTTGCATGCTTCTGAATTATGATCAGGAGGATGTTTATACGATGTGCTTGACACTACAATACACGATTCGAGGCCCCTGTTGTATCATAGAATCACTGTATCATTTAGTTTTGATCGGTGTTTATTTTCAAACTAATCTGCAGCGCTGCCCTTTGCTGGAGATTAGCCATATTCTTGTGTGAAAGCCACCTCAATAAATGTCATTATATACTCTGGTGGTTACACACTGTCCCCAGGCCACCTTCTTCAAGTTCCCAGATCACATACATTTTATTGTGTTGATTTATTTCTCTGCTTTCCGAGCATTGCTTTCCGAGCCGAGAGGGAAGCGCGTAGTATAATTAATTATATATAATTAAAATTTTGTTTTCTGGGTACGGTACATCTTCGGTCTTCGGTTCGTGTTATCCCCATCGTATTTCTCCGAGTGCCCTTTCAGCTGGCGTAAAAATCCCCCATCTCGGTGAGCATTTGATTTAGTTAGCAGGTTGAACCATCGCCTTTCCCTTTCTGCACTTGCATTCTTTCTCGTGGTGAGGAGAGCCGCTACCGCACCGCGACAGGCGACGACAGTCAAGGGTAACCAGCGCCGGGCCGGCAGGTCCGCCTCGAAGTAGGTTTCGATCGATTGAGATCCGACCATCATCCATTTTTTCTCCACGCGGTCTCAGATGCTCGAACCTGATGTCATTCACTTTAAACACAATTGATGAGTGTACAGTATCTACGCAGTAGCACTTAGCTTATATATATATTTATTGGTCAACCCAGTTATGTATTTTGTGCACGCCTTCTTGCTTTAAATTGTACGTATGTCTCCGAGGCCTCGCTTCTACTTATTACTCGGCCACGGCGTGGCCATTAAATACAAACTGAAACTGTGTGAAGGTCAATTTTACAATAAATAAAAAAAAGACTGAATTTTGGGTAGATCAACGCCACATGAAAGATTTTGTAGTGAAACATTTCCTACTTTTTTTTTGGTTTTATAGTGCCGGTGTTCCCTTCAAGTACCTGGCTCTCAGTTAGCACCTGTACCTTTTTACACGTTCTCCGCATTTTCGAAAATGAAGTAGTCACGCAGCTAGGATAATGATAAGAACCCAAAGAACTGGAAAGTTGGAAAAGGAGTGAGTACTGTAAACTAGATCATGATGATCTAGATGGTGGTAGGATGGGGTGGGGAGAGCCTCAGAATATGGGGTCATGGTCCTATGTGGCAGCTATCCACATTGTGGTTGGTCGTGGTCGCCGAAGTGAACCGTCGTTCCCGAGAGGAACAACATCAACGCATAGCACAACGCTAGCGATACTCAAGATCTCAGAAAAGAAAAAAACCAAGTAGTGAGCGAGACGCGGACCGGGGAACCTCCCAGTCACTCTGGCCATGACCACGACGAGCGACCCTGCAGCGTTGTCCATCGCCTACTCCCTCTCCCTCCTCTCAGAGTACACCCAGAATCTCGACTCTCTTCCCGCAGATGTCTCCCGCCAATTCGCCGACCTTCGCGAGCTCGATGCCGTCCTCTCCGCCTCCGTTCATGCTCTGACCGTCAAAATCAACCGCCTCGTTGAAATGATCGAAACAAACTCTGCACCAAAGGAACAGCGCATATGGCTCCTCATGGAGATCGCAGAAGAGGCCCAACGTCTCAAGCTCGGCGGCGAGGACAAGATACGCGTCGCTGCGCAGGTGGCGGACGGCCTTAAAGCCCAGAACGAAACCATGACATCCCTCCTCCTCCACATACCCGGCTTCAATCCGTCCATCCTCGCTCGACATACCGTCTATCCGCACATATCCCCCCGATCCTATGCCCCCATCTCGATGTACGAGAACAGAAGTCGACGCCGCGGCGCCTTGCTTGGCGGTACCGCCGACCCGTCCAATCCATCTAACAAGAGAAGACGCGCGGCACGGGACGACGACGTCGACCCAGTGGGCGGTAAAACGCACAGGAGAGAGAGGAATCCAGACGCTAATCCGCGGTCACGAAATGGCGCTCGCTCAAGAAGGTTCGTCAATTTTCGACATTCGTTCTTTCGCTGCTTCCCCCTTGCCTCTTATACATCTAACTTACTGACAAACCGATCTTTCTCTCGCTTAGAACTGACCGCGCGGGATCGCCCACAGAGTCCCTTCTCTCCGTCACCTCCCATCAACAACAACAACAACAGCCACAGACTCACGCCATCACCGCTCCAGCTGCCTACGCCACCCCGGCGCGGCCCTCAAATTCTCGCAACCCAGCCACGAAACGGCGTTCCCGTCCCGCCGGAGCGGCATCGTCCGCGACTCCGACAGGCATGACTGACGGAGGGAACGTGGGCGGCGGTCCGCTCGCGCAGTCGTCCTCCTCCGCCAGCGGCGGCGGGATCGCAGCGACGTCGGCAGTGTCTTCCTCATCGACGGCGACGGGCGGGCCGTCTCCGCACGTTGCGTCGTACGCGAGGCCGGGCATCTCTGCCGCCGTCGGTAGCTGGTCCGGTCCCGTGCATGCACAGCTCGAAGGTCCGGGGATGCCCGTTGCGCGCTCCGTCGTCCCCCACTCGGCCGTCCTGACTGGCCCCGGCATTGATGGGGGCGGTCCAGGCGGTGGTGCTGTTGCCGGTGGTGCTGGTGGTACCGGTGCCGGGGGTAATGGCATGTCGATAGACATGGGCGATGGCGCAGATGATGGTGGTGAGGCGGATGACGGGCGCTTGTACTGCTGGTGTCAGGTCGGGAGTTACGGAGACATGGTCGCGTGCGATGACAATGAGTGCGAGCGAGAGTGGGTGGGTATCTGTCTTCTCCTGCGTCGCTCTGTGGCACTCTTTACTTTCTCTCCTTTCACGGGGAGGATAAATGTGCTGACACAATCCGTCATCCTTCGCAGTTCCATTTGGGGTGTATTGGGCTCGAGGTGGCTCCCGAGGGCGTGTGGTTCTGCGAAGCGTGCCGAGCCAAGCCTAAGAATCGACGCAAGTTGCAGCGCGCAGCCGCTTCGGGCGGGGCCAACCGCCGTTCGAGCGGAAATCCCCGTTCGGCGCGTGCACCATCTACGACTTGATCCTGTTTGCATCGTTGTGTCTTGCTGGGATCAGAAGCAGTCGAGAGTCGAGGTACTGTTGGTTCAGTAACATTTCCTTCATTCATTCCCTATATCCGTCTATCTATTTTTCTTTCCGTGACGCGCACGCAGTCTTGTAGCAAAGTGGACGTATATTATATAGTTTATGAGAAGCAGGAACAAGAACACAGAGCAATGGAAATGCGGATCTTCAGACTGCGTAATAGAAGGAAAGCACCTGTCAGCGCCGCTTTGGATCCCGTCGAGTTATATCGTCGCTGGGTGAGCGGTCCCTCCGCTTTCTAAACGCGGAAATTTACAAGACTTCCAACGGAAGACAGAGCACTTACCGGCCGCTGCGATCATCATTATCCATCACGGGGGTAGTACTGCCCCGGTCCATCCCTCCTCCAAAGCCCCCGCCGCCACCTCCGCCATAGTCCAAGCCATCGACGGCCTGAGCATTGTTGTCTCGGTCCTTGTACTTATTTTGATTCCGAGGACCGGTCGGCACGTTGGGAGGGAGCGGCGAGGCAGGCCGCACTGGTGGGGTAGGGTGACCACCTGATAGGCAGAGCCCGATGAGTCAGTCATACGCTAGTAAGAAAGGGTTTAAACGGGGACAGAAAACACGTACCTCTCCCTCGGAGCATGTACCCACCCCTTCCGCGCATCATCATGCCACGCGGGCCGCGGAACGGTCCCTGAGGGATACCGCGAGAAGGGCCTACAGGCGGCGACGGCGTCACAGGAGCGTCTATGCTCTGATACATATGTTGTTGCTGCTGTTGTTGCTGGAGCTGTTGCGGCTGCACTTGCTGCTGCTGGAGTTGCTGCTGCTGCTGCTGTAATTGCTGCTGCTGCTGCTGCTGCTGTTGTTGTTGTTGTTGCTGCTGCTGCTGCTGTTGTTGTTGCTGCTGCTGCTGCTGCATCTGCTGCATCCCGCTCTGGTCCTGCGCAGGCACGCATGCAAATTCGCGTCGTCCTTAATACCGGCGATGTATGAAATAGTGCACACACATACCTGAATGCCATACTCGGGTATGCCCATACCTACTCCCATGCCGCCCTGCGGACCAAAGCCTTCTACACTTGCAGCCAGCTGATCTGGCATAGGCCCGCCCTGGCCCTGCTGTGGTGTGCCGACACCGACGCCGACGCCGACGCCATCCAAAGACATCTCGCCGCCCATGCCAGCCATCATGGGATTCATCATTTGCGGGCCCATGTTCATGTTGCCTATTTCAGGTCCCATCATGGGATTCATGCCGGCCTGCATCATCGGTGCTCCGCCGTTGGCCATCATGGCCGTTGCGCCAGTCATGACCATCGTACGAAGCTCCGGAGGAAGCTGGGAGAGTTGGTCTTCGGGCATGCCGGAAAAGTTCTGTACCCGAAACGAGCATAGAAGTGAGCCAACCGTCACTCAGGATATATATGCATGTGTGCTATTGATGGATGATACATACCACTACGTTGGTCTTCAAGACAGACGCGAGGTCGCCAAGTTCGCGCCGCCGGTAACAATAAGCCTCCCAACTGATCTCGTCAAACCCATAGTTGAACCAGTCGCTGATATCTGAGCCCGGCCGTCGCCACGCCTTGTCTGCAAGCGCAGCCATGTCCACCTCAAAGACTGGCCTGCCCTCCAACATCCCTGTTGCGGTCGGGTCGATCGTGGGGTGCGACGGGGGTGCGGCAATAGGTGGAAACATTGACGAGTCCGGACCATCTTCGAGTTTTGACTTTACATCTGATGCAGGAGAGGCTATAGCAGCAGCAAGAGGGGCTGCAGTATTCGGGGTTGCGAGAGGCCTGGAAGTAGGAGTACTTGTCGCGGGTGGTTGAACCACTGGAGGCTTGGCTGGGCCACCGCGTTCGCGGGGTGTGTATTCGGTTGTTAACGATGGGCCCGGGGCGGCTATGCCAGAACCGTTGAGTACAACGTTACATTGGCCGGAAAACGAGCAAACCTTTTTGGGGTGTAGAGGTGCTTGCGCTGCGCGCTGCGGGTCTGTTTGGCCTGCGAAAAAGAAAAAGATGGGCCACGGGAGAGGTGCAAATAACGACCGCGGACTACGCACCGCAAGTCAAGACTCCGGTTTGTGGGTTCCATGATAAATTCAATATCCTATGCCTTTCCTTTAAAACAGAACGACATGTGTGTAGGACGAAAGGGACTCACCTCGTCGCTCTCTTCAGCTGCTTCGCTGCCATCCTCTGTCACCACCTCTGCCTCTGCCTCTGCCTCCGTGTCCTCCGTGTCCTGTCCGTTGTCGTCGGTCTGGGAAGCAGAAACCGTTTCATCCGCAGGAGGACGGATTGGTGGGTAGAGGTCATCGTATGCTGGCTCTGGCTTGCCAAACGGAATGCTGCTGTAGAGGGCAGGTGAGAGGGGAGTACAAAGGCTGGCGTTGCTGGACTCACTCATCCTGTTCAACTGACGCGCACACGAGAGAAAAGTGAGCAAAATGTCGATTATATTTTGTTGGAACGAGTAGAATACAAGATGCCACCGCGAGGCCATCGTGCAGAAAAAAGTCTCACCAGCTGAGGGCACCGAGGGCAGGATGACAGCGGGAGACACCTTTGAAAGTGACGACTCTTTGAGCTCGGAATCGCCATAAAGAAATTCGTCGTCGTCATCCCTAAGATTAATCTTCAGTAAGAGGATTGTTTGATAATTTGACGACCACGGGCGACACACATTTTCCAATCCAACAACAACTTTGACTTTGAACACAAAACCGAAGGCAATTATTATTCATTAATTACCCCTAAGCCTAAGTATTCGCACTCCGAAAATTGATATTTATTTAATATTGACATCTACATCTGCCTCTACGTCCTCGAGACTTTTCTTCAAGCCTTCAAGCGTCCGAGCGAGCTTTCCACCTCTCGCTTCATTCAACACCGCAGCAAGCTGTGCCCCAGGGCTGCTTAACAATCCGATGATCTGGGCGTGCAATGTGTTGAGCGTCGGCAACTTGGCGACTTCCTTGACGCCCTCAGTCTTGAACACGCGACCCTCAATGAGCGCGCCCATCAGTATTAGCTCGGGTGACTGTATCTTGCGCAGCCGTTTCACGCGCCGACCCGGGTGCGGCGGGTCCTGAGCCTCGAGCGCGGCAGCCTGCTTCAGTTCCTCCGCCGTTGGGAGTTTCGGCCTCGGTACGCTGCGCTCGAGTGCGCGGAGTATCGCCTGGAGCTGCGGCGGGTTGAAGATGGGGAGAGAGAGCACAGCCAGGCCGCCTTGCACGGTTTGCGCGATTTCCTCGCTTGTCTTGGCGTCGATGGGCGCAAAGTCGCGGAGCGCGACGCCGAAAAGGGAAGTCCGGATGACGCTCAGAGTAGGAAGCGACGTTGGCGGCGTTGGTGTTGCTTGCACAGGGCTTGGGCCAGGATTCGCGAGGGAAGGCAATGGTGTAGCATGGCGTGAGGCAGCCTGCGCGATCTCCTTGCGTAGCTTTATGAGCCTAGGGACGGAAAATTTGTTGTGCTGGAGGAAGATGAGAGGTGACTGGGCAGTCGACTTGAGGAGACGAAGATATTGGTGGTAAAGGAAAGTTTTCTTTTCCGAGTAGACACGAGGACTGGGCTTGTTCTCGTAGACCCGTGGTGGCTTGACCGAGAGAGAGTAAAGACGGGTGTGGGTGCGGGTGCGGGTGTACTGCCCAAGGCCAAGGCCAAGTGTTGGTCGATGCATCTGTTTAGAGGAGCGCACTTTTCAACTCCGACACGCGTGCTTGTCTCGTAAAAAGAACTCCCACGTCCGATCCTCTCCTCCTTCGCCTGTCTTTCCCTGTCCGTGTGCTCTTTCTCCCTTCGTCATCCGATGCTCGTAGCCTTTCCAGTCACTTCTATTGAATACAAATGAGCGAAGTAAATGGTAATGTGGGTTCGCCAAATTAGCAGACGAGCGAGAGGGAGGGGGATTCTTCGCTAGCTTCGTAATATCCCTGTGCAAAAGGGAATCAGTACCAGTACATCACTCCAAACAGATGCAGCACACGCACCATTCAGTATAAGGCGGGACATTGCGCAGCGTTATGAGAATAGTTCCTCTAGTGCGATCATCTGCAGAAGGTACTTGATCTTTATCTTCGTCATCGTCGGCGTCGCCTTCGTCCTCGTTTGGAGCACGTTTGCGCTTTCGTGAAGAAGGCCGTGGGTGTGGGACCGGTCCGTTGACCAAGAATTTCGCCGCAGAGCGAAGAAAGTCAAGGATGAGGACCTGATTAGACAAGATATTCCTGTCCTGGTCTGCGATTCCCTTCCCTGGCGTGCCCTTCCTCCCATCAGCACTCCCACATGCAGTTGGGTGACGTGCTCACCAGCGTGAGGGAAGTTCCAGACAATGCGATCGAACGTCCTCCCTTTGAGCGCAGAGGTTTTCTCTAGCTTAGTTGCATCGACGCCAAAGAACACTTGAGCACCCTTCTCTCGCAGCGTGCGTACGATTGGTTCCGCGTCGGGGTACTTGGCATAGCATCCCTCCTCTGTATCATATGCGGTCGCGGTAACATTTGCAGGTGGAAGATGCTCTAATGGTGGGGACGGGTGTTGCAATAAAGCCAGGGCGAAGGAGAAGTTGCCCTCTCCGATGAGGAGTATGTTATCCGAGGCTTTGAACGGAATCGTCGACCGTCGCGAGGGTTGGGCCTTGGCCTTTGCGAACGCATGGCTAGCGGCATCCTCTGCCCTTTTTCTCTTCTCAAACCTAGCTTGCGCAGATGAAAGGGCAGCTTTGAGTGATGATTTCTTACTCTTGACCATTAAGCTGAGATGAATGAGAGACAACACAGTCAAATAAGCATTGGCCACGTTTAGTTTACGGTATCACTTTCCTCTCCACGTAGTAGTCGACTCCGCTCCTTCCTTCTCCTTCTGTACAACCTTACCTACATACGTCATGGTACGTGCAGTTCATTGGTCTCTGTGGTTTTGTTCTGTACTGAACTAGAATTTCTCTCAAGTCAACTAGCTCACGCGACATCCGTCAAAGGAACGAGCAATTCAGCAGCAAGGCTCGTGCCGGCAAAAACCCAGTAAACACATCTCGCAAAGAAAAACTAGCAAAACAGTCGCCTATTGGCCTCTGGGCTCTTGGTGTCATTCTATTCGTTGTTGTTGGTGGAGGTTGGTCCCTCGTTCCTCGCGTTGTCCCATATTATTTACATATTGGCCGTTCACAGTTTTCTTCGAGGCCATTAGACTCATCTTCCTTTGAAGAGCACAAGGAATATATATCTCTCATTCATATCTGCTCCATGAGTTACTATGCACAAGCGACGCATTTTCTCTTCACCCTCCCCCGCCCCCACCGTGTTGCGTGACCATGTTGCGTGCTCCACAACCGAAGGATTTGCTAACACGTTTGCAAGCATACTACCTCATTTAACAAGCGATATCCTTCCACAATGTCAGCTTTCGTCCATATCCCCTCCCGATATGCTCGCGCTCCCACTCTTAGACACACTTTGCATCCCGCTCCCAGCACCGCGCCCCGCCCCGGATCCAGATGTGCCTGTGATCTCGATACCCTCCATCTGCTCCGACTCTAGCTGTTTTTCCTCAACATGTACTTCTTCTCCAGCCCAGACATGCATAGTCGGCTGCCACACCATCACCACGTTGTCCTCTGACGTGCTTACTGCCGTCCAATGCTCACCCACCCCAGGTGCCCAGCAAAAGTCCGAGGGGCGCGCCGTATGGCCTACGGAAAAGAGCCCGCAGGTAGGTTGCATGCGTAAAAGTAAGACAATGCGTGAGCACGCACCACCATGAATGAACATGAGTTCGGGTGGCCCATCTTCCTGGTCGTCTGGTGTCTGTTCGACACCAATTTGCGAGAGGTCCCAGACGTTAATGCGACGGTCGCTGGACGCGGATGCAAAAATGGTCGGGCTATTCGGGGACCACGCGAGGTGTAGCACCTCATCTGTATGTGCCTCAAACGTGTGCAATGGTTTCCCCAACCTTTTGATGTCATGCAACAAGATGGTCTATTTTAACCCCATTGATTAACTATCGTGGCGCCGAGGCTCCGGAAACGAACCTTGTCTGCACTGCCAGTTATTAGGAGGGTCTCAGCCCCGGGATTGAACGAGACGGCCAGTATCTCCTGGTCGTGTGCCTGAGTGGATGATGTTGGCGGCTTTTGCCGTGTGTCCCAGCTGCCAAACAGTTTTCAATACAAGTGAGCACAAGTGAGCTATGGGGTATGAGACACAGGCACACATTTTGAGCATCTTATCATCTCCTACGCTGGCAAACACGTTTTCATTCGACGCGTGCCAGTCGACATCCTACGTGTCTGCGTTAATTCTGTGTATAATGGCGCTGGTGATGGTGAACCTACACCAACGACAGCGGTATGATCTTGGAACACATTGAGAGGCTCGAGCGATGAATTTGCTTTGGAATATGCATTTACATCCCTGAAACCCTCAACGGTTAGCAGGAGAGGCAAAAGGAAGTGGAGGGTATGATACTTGCCAATGGCAGACCGTCTTGTCCTCAGACGCGCCGAGAATATGACCCTTCTGATTTGGGTTCCACGCTAGCCCGAACCTATGTTGTCCCACAAGGTCAGTGAATCCCATCACACGGCATGAAGAAATTCCGCGCCCGACCCTTCCTTAGTCTGTCCGACGAGCCGAATATCGGGCTTGCACACGCCGCCACGCTCGGGCTCGCTCGGGTGCTTAGTGCGGTCAAAGACAAGCACCTCGCCCGACACGGCCTTGGTCGCGATCAAGTCCGGATTCTGCGGCATGTAGCGCGCGCGGTTGACCTCGCCCGCATGGTTGATCCGCTGCACGACGTTGATGCGTGCCTGCGACGCCGGCAGCGTGTGCCCACCGAGCTCGCCGCGTTCCTCGTCATACGTGCCATGGTCAAGCACATCCGCGCCGGCCCCGGCGCGCGTTGGGATTTGCACGGTCGCGATTTGGAGGTAGTCTGCTGCCTGGCCGGACGTGTGCGTGCCTAGCAGCAGGCGGTGGGTCGTATATGGTTTGTTGGGAGGGCTACGAGCAGCGTGGGTGGGGAGGGGAAAACAGGACGTCAGTTCAGGCCGCGAGGGTGGATGAAGGAGGAGACCCGCAGGACACGTACGATTCTTTGTCGGGAAACCATTGGCAAGTTAGGCTTGGCCAGTCCAGGGCGTGCGTTATCATCAGATCATACAGATATGGTGCATTCTTCTTCCTGCCAAAGGACGTACATGATCCTTCTCGAACACTCGATATGGCGGCCTTACCATATCTTGTACTCCTACAGGAAAACTCAACAACGACAAGGGCTTCTGCACTCGCTCGGAATACACACCTCGTTGATGAACTTGTTCTCCTCCTCGGCATCCTCAAATTCGTCTTCTGTGACAGTAGGCTTCATGTGGTTCGGAAAGGAACAGGATCAGTTGGGCAGAGGCAAATGATAACACGCGACGCGCCCAACTCAACTCACGCGTTCCTCCAATGAACGGCTTTCTCACGCGTACACAAGGGTGAGCGGTTAACGTTGCATAGAAACTTGTTCACCTATACACTTTGATGGCAACTCTTATACTCTGTGAATCGTTTCACACGAGTGGCAAAGCGGATGCAGTCTATGCAAGAAGTGGCAACCAGCACTATACCTGGCAAAGTGGGACAAATTGGTCATTGGTCGCTTCTGGACCCTCCATGTCCAGGAGCGTACAGCATACATCAACCCTTTTAGCAAACACCATAGACCGAGAAAAACAAATCTGTTTATCTATCTGAACTAGTTTGGCTTTGAGCGAGCTGAGAGGGGATGAGCTTGTCGAGAGAGGTCGGTGTGCCACTATCGAGATACTGGCCTTACAACGCAAGGTCGTCGTTCTTGTACTTGGATTGGTTATCTCGGCCGTCCGCTGCTCCTTTTGTCAACATCTGTACAGTACTGCAAGACTCGGATGGCTTGTGAATAATTCTCCGCCTCATTGTGCGGCCTCGGTTGCTGTTCCAAGTTTTCTGCCCACACTCATTTATGTAGTGTGCAGTACTATGACCACACACCCACTCAGTATTTATCATCAAACATCAAACCTATGTGCCCGCGAAGGGTGATTTTCTCGTAACCGTTACTATACTCAACAAGTCACCTATCTTTCTCATCACTTGGCATGGCTACTATTCCCCGATTCGTGCAAACTGCCACGACCACGATCTTGGAATGACCTCTGGCTTCCACACCGAGACAATACACGTCACACTCCGCTGCCACTATTAAACACCAGAAATGCGACAAATGCCTCGACTTTACGTTTTCTCTTCGTCACCGGTACTCACCGTCGTTGCCATCGCGGTCAACTGTCCCCCCCACCCCACCGCAGAACACTAAAGTACATTATTTTCCTTCGCATCTTCCTCTCCCCCGTACGCAGGCATGCCCACGCCACGACCGATACGATCAAGTTGTCTGACCGGGAAGCGCCGATCGCTTCCCAAAGTCCCGCCGCTGACTTTACCGCGCAAGATCGCGCCTGGCGTCTTCTTCGTCAACCTTAGTAGTAGTGTCAATGAGGATACTGGCAAGGACAAGGACAAGGATGCCCTGCCCTCTATTGATATGCCGATCGGCCTCGAAATTACACACGCCGTCGTGGCGCGTGGATCTGACCTGGCACTCTCATGTGCCGGGATGAAGGCGAAGGCGCTCTTCGTAGGCCCTCACGACCCGCTCTCGCAAGTCGTCGCGTGGATGCGCGCTGTCCGGCATCTTGGCGCGCACATCGTCGTCGGCGACCTCGCCGCTGCCGCAGGGTACCTCGTCGTCGAGCTCGGCCTGACACCACGCATTGCCTGGCTGCGGATAGCTCATGGAATTCCGCCCGCGGGTGACCACCTCTTAGCTCGCTTGTACACACTTATGCAGGCGCAACCTGAGACGGGAAAACAGGATGGACTCATGCACGTAGCAGGATGCACTGCTGGTGGCGGGCATGTTGCGAAGCGATATGAAGCACGGGGTAGAACACGGGCGGAATCTGGGCTTAAGCATGCTCTTGTATCTGTCTAATTTGTAAACTAATTTTTTGGCAAACAATGTCACGTGCAAGTAGAACTGTAAGGTGTCCAAGTCGAATCGAAGAAAGCGAGCGAGTCGTAACACCGATGCACATCCGTGAAGATGAGTGTCCAGAAACACCTACGGAGGCCGCTGATCTATATTACGGTGACAACTTCTGGACACAAAAGTGAGTACGTTATTTGCGTCTCTAGGATGATTCCCATTTTGCAATCAACTTTTCCAGATCGAACCGAGGATCTTCTGGGTCTGTAGCAACTACAGATACTAGTGATCAGCACATGACAAACAAAACAACGAGAAAGGGTCTCTGAGAGACGCAAGGAAGGAAGACACGAGGACAGATAACTTGAAGTTCGAGATATGAAGTCAGTGTGGTGTGACCGTTAAATGCGTGTCGCCTCCGACAGTGGCACACATGGGGATGGGGCAGGAGTGCATGAGAAAAACAAATCGAGGTGACTCACCACTATCCTTGTCCCCTGCCTGCTTTTTCTTCCACACCTCCTTTGCCTGCGCAATTAGTACCTCTCGCCCATGCTTCGCGTGGTGGGCTTTGTCCGCGTCATGAGCAGTTTGCAGCGTTCGACGGTGATAGATCCCATAGAACACCCCCGAGAGGAGCGCAGTGTACCGGACAACCTGCCGTACGTGATGGTCGACAAGCTGCACAGGACAATGGTGTTGCACGTACGTTGACTGTGGAAGAAACCATGGTATCAGCCAATTTTACGCGACCGAGGACGGGGCGGAGTGGGGATACTCTCTAGGTAGAAAATAGAGACTGCATCGCGAACAATGTGTCCAGTCAGCTTGCCAATAGAAGTAAACTGAGAGAAAGTACTGACTTGAGGTGTAGTAGTTGGTTACAACCGAGAGTGTCAGTGAAGTGAACGCTCAGTCGGCCAGCAATTCAGCTTAGGTAATTAATTCAGCTTACTGGGAACCTCACCCTCACGACGTCTGAGGATAGTGATTGGGAAGAAGTTAGAGTCTACGACTACGACTACGACTACGACGACAATTATTAGCTCTCCTGAACTATTCCACAGAGAACCGAGCACTTTTTTCATTACACCGTTTAGAGCGCCTCGCAATTTCCTTAGGACTATGTATGTGAGGCTAATCATTCTTCCCAATGAGTGGAACACCAGTGATATTGCAGACAGTGACGAGGACAGGGACAGACTGTCAACAAGCCGACCCAGCCAAAGATCTTTACTAATATATTTGTTATCAGCTTGACCTGCATTCGTAGAAGTCTGCCCACTTGCCACACCATACATCCGTCCAGTGACAGCACCTCGACGGTTCTGCAGCGTAGTCTTAAATGCTTCCTTGTGCCACCCAACAGCGATGACGACAATTCCAGCAGGGCTAGAGGCCGCCCCGTCGATCGAGCGTGGGTGTCAATCTCCTATAATTGCCACCACATGCGCACCTACTATGCGCTGACCATCTATCCGCGCACGGCGAATACCACACAACGTTACCTTCCGTGTCCTGGTGCACCTCCTAAGTACGGCTCGTGGGGCATGGTTGGGCGCATCGAGGTTCGCGCACCCACGTGTGCTCGCCTGCCTATTCGCTCGTATTCTGGGCCGAAGGGAGTATCAGTGGACCACTACTAGGGAAGTGCAACGGCAGAAACAACAGCCTTACGGAGGGTGCCAGGCGGCAATGGCAAGAAGGGGCACTTACATTTTGTGAGAAGACAAGACGCACGGAGTATGCACCCCTGTGTCAAGTAGCATGCCCAATGGCGCTGACCAGCTTCAGCGGCCTGTTCTCGCTGTTGTCTCCATGGCCCCACACGTGGAGCACGATGCACCCCTTTGCGGTATGATACATCGTAATGTAGCTTGTAGCTTGTAATACTTGTACGTAGCAATGACAGACGGCAACATCACATCACCGGACCGGGGTTACATAACAACGACGAGGCGGTCGTTTCGGTTGTTCTTAGTCGTTTCGTGTCGTGATAATCAAAAGTCAACTTGGCTTGGAAAGATGTTCCGCGCCTCCCCTTGGATCACGTACGACCCTCCAGCAAGCGACAATCATCCTTCTCAGTCGATGGACAACGATACAGAAATGGATGCCCCCCAAATATCCACCCTCCATGATGATGGTGAGAGCCCTCCGTCGAACGCGTCTCCTGCACGCACTGGTAAGTTTCGCGTCAAACTCCTCGTAAATGAAGCAAAAATGGGCACAAAATTTATCACTTTCAACGGCGAAACGGGAGAGGAGGCTGGGCTGGGCGACGAGGCCGAAGACGATGAACCCGAGGAGGACGAAGAGGACGAACTCATGGACGACGATGAAGGGGGTGCTTCCACTCCCGCTGCCTCCGCCTCAGGTGCTGTGGCGCCAGCAAAGTCTGGCACGAAGCGTCCGGCCAAGGCGAAGTCATCGCAGTCGAGACGCAAGGCTCGTCTCAGTGCTCCTAGCACTTCTGTGCCAGCGACAGCGCAAGCCGGGGCCTCGTCAGAAGCACAAATCAGCACCGCGAAGGACATCCAGGATGCACCGCCGTCTAGTGAGCCGCACCTAGCGGCGGCATCACAGGATTCTTCCGCGCCTCCATCTATGCCAACTGCCAAAAAGAAGGCCGTTCCGAAGGGGACCACAGCCGCACAACGTGCACCGCGCAAATCGGCAACAAAGTAAGCAGGCGCACTTCTCTCATTTTTTTTCCCATTCCCATTAAAAAAATTTTAATTGACAACCACCCCCTTTTTTTGCAGATCAAAGCCGACAGCGACGACAACAACAACGTCAACAGCGGCGGCTACGACGCCCGCTGTACCCCCTTCCGTAGAAGCCACCGCTGATGCCAGTGAAGGTAACGAGTCTAGCCTTTTTCGTTATAACTTTTGTGTGCGGCTCAACTCCCGTCTCATGGCAGATCACGCCGGTACCGTACCCTCCTCGCCCGCGCACGTCGACGCGCGCACCCCCGAGCCCGATGCCACAGCACCGCTAGATACTACATTCATCTCCGCGCCTGCCGCGCCTGAGCCCACCACCCTCGAAGACCTCGAGGGCGTCCCCCATCCGCGCTACCCGCTTCCAACCAAACCGTTCCAGGTGCAGCCCCCACCAAAGATAACCACCGGTTACGCCACGGTGATCCCGCTCGACCGCACGAAGACAAAGCCGCGACACTGGCGACTGGCGCATCGCGAGATTCGCGGGATTGCGGGCGGCCGCTGGTTTGCACGAGCTTGGGTGGGCGAGAAGGACTCGGAGCTCGCTGTCGCGGCCGAAGCTGCCCTCGCCCTCCCCAAATTGCCTGCCTTGTCTATCTCTGCGCCTCCTGCAGGTGGGCGTTCTCAGGGAAAGCGCAAGCCTAAGGCAGATGCCAACTCAACAGCGGCATCCTCGCGCTCGGCATCTGTCGCACCAGAGGGTGCTGCTCCTGCTGCTCCTTTACAGCGGTCCACTACAAAAAGGTCTGCCTTGTCGACAACAATCGCCACATCAGAAGTAGATATGGACATTGACCTTGTTTCGTGACTGGACTTGTATTATATTTCCCCTTGATATAACCATCCTATTGATCAATCGACGTGGGTCTCGGGCCATCTTTTCTGTTCACGCGAGGTGCAGACATAAAACTGACCTATAAGGATTCTGTGGCAGAGAATTCCTACTACTGTATGGCCGGGCGTCGCTCTTTCCCTTTTAATCACTGCACTGTCTACTTAGCCCGCTAGTCTGCCCCTCCTCGCCGTGTAAGATGACGAACCGTCACGGTTTCACTGGTCAGACCTCCCGGCCAGGTTCTCCGCCGTCAAAGCACCTCAGGCAAGAACATGCCTCTTCTTCCCACTCTTCTCATCTTTCTCTGGAGCCTGGAGGGCCTCCAGAAAGTCTGTCCCAAATTCTGCGAACGTGTGTGGAACCGGATGACCGATGAAGCTGGGTTCAAACAGAGGGCCCTCGTGTTCGTGTTAGGACATAACAAGGTTTTTGGTTTTTATGACGAGGACGCAATCGAGGCTCATCATGGTCCGTGATGGACCACCAATGGCACATAATTTTAAGCTGATGAGTTGATACAGCTAACACCCAAAGGATCGCAGGACGAGGGTAAGTCCGAACTTTTGAGGTTTGGTGACAGACTTTACGATTAGCTGTCAAGCTTGCTTGAAATGTATGTCCACTATTGCTTTATTGTCCAGTCATTGGGTTGGGAATGGACAAGTCACGTCTGGATGAGTTTGCGAATCAACGTCAGCCGAGGCTTAGGCTTCGCCCATATAGTCCGTTACTTCCTCACAAGCTTTGACATCCAAGACCCAGATATGGATAAGGTATCCTTTTACGAGCGTCCCATTTTCTCATAAGGCCCTCTTTTGTATTTCCGCAAAGGCCATCGAGGGATTGGATGCTTCCAGTCAAGCAGGTCTTCCTCTTAGAGATGAAAATCCCACTCATAGCAGAGCCAATTGCATAGGACGACCTCGGGAATACATGGCAGATAGGCAATACCTGAACTGCCCGGGGCAGGAAAGTTCTTTACTTTAAAGCGCCATCGTTGATGTGGCAATGAACGTACGCCGTACCCATTCGGTGCATCAGATTCTTTCTAAACTTATTGGTATTGATTTTGCAGGGTATGGATACTGATGGCTTCTGTAATGAAGACTTGCTAGGCGTATTCACAAGCCTTCAAAATCGAATCAGTGGTGAGGGCTTTAAAGGAAGACAATGCATTTCCGGTCGTCGTCATTGCGTTCGACGAAGCGCATCCATCGACAACACCCTTCTATGGATGGCACCGCAGAGAGTAACTATATTGAACCCCGGCGACCACTGCAGCTGTTCTCGAGCATGCCACTGTTCGCATTCTCCGTTTCTACCACTGGGAAAATCTCACAGTCATTATACTCTGCCTTGTCGTTACTCTACCCCTGCCGACCGCATGAATCATGGTGCACTCCGAATCCTCAAGGACGTCATTTCGTGGAGTGCATTACACACTTAGCCTTGGGAAGGCCATTGTAAGCCGTGTTTCATAATAGTCTTCCATGTCTTCTCATCCTTTCTTAGGTGGGAAATACGTGTTATGATAATGGCAACATACATGTATGTCAAGGGTCGCTCCGCTTCTCTACGCGGAAAGACAGTATTGTGGAGAGTTGGATGATCCTCAGAGGCTCAAAAGTGCGCCATTTCGTTCAACGGCTGCTTTTGGGTCTCAACGGCATGCTGTACCCCCCATTATTCCAGATGTCGTCTCTGTAGAAAAACTCCGGGACCGAATATCAAACCGTTGTGCGTCTGTTGGTCGATTTGAGAGGGGGTTGAAACTATACGCGGCATTGCCACGTCTGAGCCTATCCATTCTGAGGCAGCTTCCTTTGTGGCTTCAACCTGACGCTCTTACCGAGGTTCGTAGATTTGGCATCAGTCCAGGAGATTGCACAGAGTACTGGTCTGGGCGTGGGCCGTGATGAAGTTGTCTAGAAGAAAACCCTTTCTCAAGAACAACTGTCATGTTGTTCTTCGGTTCATGAGCTAATGCTCCTGCCTGTTTCACCTGCCACTTTTGGGTCAATGTCATGCTTAATGCCGTCACCCTACCCGACCAGGGATTATTTGACACGTTCGAACAAATGTTTGATGTGTCATGATGCATTTCAATCACTTCATCAAAGCCCATGAATAAAAGATTTTGGCACGTTGTTGTCTACCATTTTTCATCGGACGTGGCGCAGCTGCATTAGATGCCAACTATCAACTTTGTCTATCCATATCTATAGGGCGGCACTGACTTTGACCAAGAGGACATGGGCGTCATCATCGTCCAAGTAAAGAAGAGTGACGCCAGTGAACAGTCTTCCTTCGAACCGGGTATACTCCCCAAATCAGACAAAGTCAATGGAAGGTTTCACTATCATCCGCGTCGTCTTCACGCCATGCAGCAGGCAGCAGGAAACCAGCAATCACGCGCAAGACATACTCATTACCGGCGGATAGTCCTGTTACACGAGCTACGATGTCTGGTGCTCTGGAATCGGTGTAGAGTGCTGGCTGACTGAATGGATCTGCAAGGCAAGAGGACGTACGCGTCCTATAGTAACGCAGTGTACCAATTCCTGTTCTACGTATTGCAGTCACAATTCTCGTCAAGCGGAAGTATAAGTGTCCACTTTGGCAATCGGGCTACACCCCTTCCTGACATTGATTAGGATTACTTGTTATTATATCGGTCGGGCTTTCCTGCTGTTACTCTCGCCACTGCCGTGTTAGACTTCACTAGTACTTATACCGTATCACACCCATGATAGTATTTAAGTGCAAGTCTTATTGGATAATCCACACAAGCGACGGAATAATGTAGTGTATCTAGGACTTTACAGAACTCTTGTTGTCTTTTTGCGCTAAGCGAGGGTCGGTTAGTGGTACGACGCCAGTAGGGAATATACGTCCGCACCCATGGTGATCCTATCGCCCAGCGACAACGCGATGCCTTGCGTCTTGCTACGAATGCGCACGTGGCCGGTAATTGCACCAGACTCCAAGCGTTCGATGCTAAGGTTCGCAAGTGCATCCTCACCTAAGGGGCTGTCAGCGCGTGACCCGAGACAAGTGAGGAAAGTGTGTACCAAATAGACTCCGAGCATACATATTAGCTGACAAGAAATCAGAGTCGCCGGCCATAGCGCCTTCGGGGGTAAGGCAGGACATGTTTGTCGACTTCATGATGTGCTTCAAGTATTCCCGTGGTTCACTAGGGTGAAAATATGAGCTGGAGGTAGAAGCTGTGTGTGGAGTTTGCGTACGACATCGTCGTGGACACATTCACGCGGTTCTCCCATTCGAACTCGGTCCACATACTGCGGAACTAAGAAGAATAAGCGGTCAGCTTCCAAGATGTATGCAAAAGGGGACGCAAAGAGGACATGCCTGCGCTTCTGTACAATAGGCGGGTTTGATGTAGTCCATAATATCCACGTGAATATCGCTCAAGATGACGGCTTGCTCAGACAAATCCGGGCCCTCCCAAAGGATACTTCCAAATATCACCCCAGTCTCCGTCGATGACACCTTGATGGTGGCTTTGATACTTTGGAAGCCGTTAGGTGCAATAGTGTACACCGTTGGACGCTCAACAATCTTAAGGTCCCCGAGAGTGGCGAAATCCAAGCAGAGATTCTGCAAGGTGTTAGAGGTTTGGTTGACCAGAAGGACGTCTGTTAACCGACTAATTATGTGTGCCCAAAGACAACATGAACAACGTAACGGACCAAGCATGATATCGAATCCGTGGACTTTCACATACGCCTCGGCATATATGGGATCCGAAAAGCCTATCGATGACTGAGGGGCGTGTGAGAACGAACGACAAGAAAATAGTTACCGGTCAGCTGTGAGATACGACTGAGATTGGATATGAAATCTTCGTGGACGTCTCCCGCCCCCGTCGCTCGTCCGACATCTTCATCATACTGTTAAATACAAAGTGAATGGTCGCAGCGCTTAATTTGGGGGTAAACATACGTCGATAACATCATCCGCAGCCTTCTTTGTGAACTGCCTGAAAGTGAGCAGGTCGTCAATCTGCACCACATCCTGTCTCGCTGCCTCGAGCTCTCTTTTTTCTGCCGCCTTCTTCTGTAGTAATGGTCAGCCAACCAAGAAACTACCACAAGAGAAACATACCTCTTGTGCTGCAACCATTTTTGAATATGCGGCTTTCGTGTCGCTCAAGAAAATGTCATGTACGACAGGCTTGACCTCAATCTCACTCAGTGTTTGGATGCAGTTCAATATCCGCTCGCTCGAATCCTCGTCAATAGGAGCTGACGAGAACTTAGACTGGCCGACGCGTATTGTGGATGTCATAATAAGCATTGCTTCTGCGCGAAGGGCGTTCACCTTCCTTTTGTCAGGTGAAAGATCCAAGAATCGAAGCACGAGCTTAGTAAGTGCCGCGGAAAGAACAGCTCCAGTAAAGAAGTCACCACCAAGAAGAAGAGCTAAAGAATGTCGAGCATTAGTTGTAATATGGAGCCAAAGAAACAAAGACAAACTCCGCAATGGAGGCTTAGTGGCTGCCTTGACGGCCTCTAACCGGGCAGTAGCGGTGCTTGAATAAGCAGTTTCGGTCGCATATGTGCCATCAGCAAGAACCTTTGGTTTACCCGTAGCGCCTTCCTTCTTCTCATCTCCGTCCTTCCTCTCTTCATCTTCGGCACCAGTTTCATCAAGGAGACGCTGTTCCACAGCAAGGATGGGGATCTCCCCGAGAGCATTTCGCACCTCCTGGAAAGTACTCATGATCTTGTCGGCACTTTCGACGTATTCTCCGAGGATCCAAAGGACACCACGATAAACCTTCCCCGACCTGATTTCTGGTAGAGTACGAATTAGATGTTCGGTAATTGAGGGTCGCAGCGCGGGGAATTTCTCAACCACCTCGCTGAAATATGAATCAATTTTTTGGGAGTAATATAAGCACGTTATTAGGTCACCCACCGGACGAAGGCAACCACGTCCAGAGCTGAAGGGTTATTAGAATCGCCCAGGAATTCCATAAGCGCGTGCACAACGCTAGCGGCAACCTCCGAGAACTTCACAGCACACACGTGAATGGATTGGATCAAAAGTTGACGATACTCTGGGGCCTGCGCAACATTATTGGCATGCAAGAAGGAAATTTTTGGAGGGGGTTCAATACCTTTTCGTAATCTTGATCCTGAGTCTTCTGCAGCTGCTTCTTGAAAAATGACACTACATCTTCCACATTCCGACTGGAAGTCATACTGAGGGCGATACTAGTAGCCTTTTTGCGTACTTCAATGTCGGCGCTGCAGGGTGTGAGCCTGTGATTGAAGGAGATAGTACGCGAAAATACCTAGAGAGAACTTGGAGCACGTCCATAATGAGGTTGTCAAACACATGTCCATGCTTGGAGCGCAGCGCATCAAGGCGATCAAGGACTATAAGTTTTACGTTGTTGTCAGACTCCTTCAAGACGAGGTTGATAAAGGTAGTCGCGGCAGCTATGGCCCGTCAATCAGTCACGACCATCATCGCCATCCAAGCGCACGAACCTTTAACTGCAGCTGCATGTTGCGTTAGACCGGTGAGTGTTGTGGCCGCCTCGTACTGTACTGCATGAGAAGACGCGTTCAAAAGTTCGAAAATGCAACGAATCCATCTCGGCTAGGATGTAGTCAGCCATAACAGTCTCCCCGGCATGGATCAAGTATGCTACATACCCTATGAGTCGAATCAGCTTTGCAGTCTAACCGTATCACATCTATTATCGCTATTTGGAGCAACTCATCGAGACTCCCGATTTGATCATGCACCTGCGCCACGTACTCGACAGCCTTTGGCATAGCACAGTTTGCAAGGAACACAAATGCGTTGCGCTTGCATGTGGCGTCCGTTTCGGCAGCGAGGAACGTCTGGATGAGCTCCGGCGCATCCGGAATAAGGTGCTCGTACTCTCGGTAGATGGTGTATATTGCGAAAACAGCGTTTTTCCGAACGTAAGAATGTCGGTGTTCAAGACATGACCTGCAGATAGGGATTAAAGGCTCAAGGAGTTCTTGGTCTCTTGAGATCTTTTGAAGGAAGCGAAGAGTCGCGCCACGGATATATTCATTAGGATGTTGCTGAGGCACACAGATCAGAAGCGCGACAAATTGGAGGAGTGGCGACGTACGAGATCATTTCGAATGGCGTTCCTGCAACGTACAAGCGTCATGGAAAGTTGAGGCTATTCCCAAGGTAGACTCACACAACGAGAATCATCTCCTGTTTCAGTTTTCCGTTTTCATCGTACTTTGGGCAGACTTCCCAGTAAAAATGTAACAACTTCTTTAGTTGCTTGTTGCGTGACGGCAAACAGCATTGGATGATAGGCATGAGTAACTGGGGCTAACAAAGTAGAGAAAGTATCTCAGTACTTTGAGAACAGGATACAAGTATTCCAGCATACTTGGGCGTTTCCACTGATCGTGAGGACTATGATTTTACGCAATGTGTCGATCTTGACCTCGTCGGAGCCTTTCTGCAGCGCATTGCGTAGATCCTGGGTCGACGGGGACTCTGAGCTGTCCTCGTACACAACAGTATAGCACGCTGCCTCTTGACTTGACATGACTGGGTATGAGGAAGCGTACGCACAGGAAGAAGATAGAGTAGCGTGGTGGCACGTGGGTTCAAGTCGAAGACTAAGCGCGCATACACTCCCTCACCTCCACAATACCCATGTCCTCGACGGTTCAACTGCAGGAAGACGGTCTTATAGAGCTCCTCTTACAGCTCAAGGCGAGTAATCGTATGTCTTGACTTATTGTGCGCAATCACATCTTACCGTCGCAGAAAACCCCACCAGATCAAGCGAAAGCGTTTCTTAACTCTCAACCGCAGATTGCGTATGCACTGGTCGGCCTCATGGTCAAGATAGGTGTGATTGACATCCCAATGTTTCAGGTCTCACGTATCCTCTCTTCTCTTCGTCTAGCATCTAATTTTTTTCTGCTCCAGCAAACCTTAGCTACGTTTGCCCCTCAACAAAACGGTGTGCAGACACCATCCATGTCGGCGGTTCCGCCCCATCTACAGCCTCAGAGTTCGCGAAGTGGAACCCCGCAGTTTTCGACACCTCCGCCTGGAGCATTTTCTATCGGTGCATCACGCACTGGCCCAGCTGCGTCTGGATATCCACCGCAGTACGTCGCGGGGTCTGGGGGGGGGCAATTACCCGGGGGACATTATAGTGCACCCCCGCCCCAGCAAATCACGGGCCAATCAATACCGGCGGCACTAGCTGCCATACCGGAAAACCAACGAGTAAGTAGCAGTTTGGCAAATAAAAGGGATAACATCGAATTGTGTGAGCAGGAAGTTGTTTTAAAGCTGGTCAATATGAGGCCCGAGGAGATTGCTATGCTACCCCCTACAGAACGCGCTAGCGTCGTACAATTGGTGCGTCTTGACCCATCATGTGGAAGATTGTCTCATTGGAGGATGACTTGCCAGCGCGCGTCGTTAGGCATCCACTAGCATGTACCCGTCCTACTGTCCATCTCCTCTTGACTTGCACATGGCTTGTGTAGACCACATGTATTTCTGCGTATAAATATCCACCAGTTAGTTTAATGAGATGCCTCTGACTCGTAACTCTGCCTTTGCTTGAGATATTTCCTGGGGAAGTGTTTGGCACGTCTCGGGTGGATGACAAACACAAGACATACACTCAACAACTCCGTATACGCATCTGTACATTCCCGGAACGTGTAGAGCCCATGTCCGAGCGACCAGAGTGCGTACGAGCCGAAGGAAACGAGCATCCACCATGGTAACTAGTCATACAAGAGTTTAGTATCGAGGGCATTCTGTATAAAAGTAAATCCTGACACACCACAGGTAGTATTTGCTTGGCGTGCTCTTCCGCGAGAAACGGGACTGGTATGTACGCGAAGAAAGCGAGGAAATATGCGATAGAAAAGACGGTCGACCATAGGGCTACACGCTTTGCGCGGGTCATTTGTTGCTGATGGTGGCGGTAACGAAGAGAAAACAGAATCTCTCCGCATGCCGCCACGTCTCCAAAACGTCCCCATTGCGTCAGCGCATGAGCAACCGGGACAACTCACACCGAGAACACCTCATTCGCGTGCTGGGCGCGCAGAAGAAGCGTTCACTGAGTTCGAGCTGGAGCAATTCGGCGATGAAGACTCCCACGAGCTTACGCATGAACAACAGAGCGTGCCACTCCTCGCCTCCTCCGCAAGCGCAAGCTTTCCGCCCTTAGGTTATCCAACCAGAGGTGATGATTATGACAGCTTGGATAAACGAACGATGGGTCGAGATCCCCGTAGCATTATACGGTGGTTCCTCGCGAACTCGGGTCTCGTTCTCGGATCCGCGCTGGCTGTCGTTCTCTTCCTATCCATCGTCCTGTCATATAAACATCCAGATGTTCTTCTCTCCGCTGTTGGCGTAGATGAAGCTTCGCTCTCGCCTAGTCCTACCCCGTCCCCGATACAAGATGATCATCATGCCCTTCCACCTGTTGACCTTGAGAATATTATCTCATACGAGAACTATACGCACTTCCCTTTAGACCCTATGGAATACAAGGCACAGTGTCATGAACTCATGGGCGAAGTCATGGGCGCGATGGAGTTCTGGTCCGGTCAAGGAGATGTCATCCATCACGATGAAATTGGACCAGGGACGGATCCCACGGCAGAAGGCATGGAGACTCGAATTTGCAGCAAAACGATCACGTATATGTTAGATGGCCATGTCGGTTTACTGGCTGATCTGGCTCTTATGACTCAGGTTGCGGCACTGGCGCGGATGGTACGAAATACGAAACCTCGAAATGATTCTATAATCCACGCT
>QFEA01000574.1:0-24062 GCA_003315975.1 Lactifluus echinatus | reverse complement strand
CTTATATGTTAGATGGCCATGTCGGTTTACTGGCTGATCTGGCTCTTATGACTCAGGTTGCGGCACTGGCGCGGATGGTACGAAACCTCAAAATGATTTTATAATCCACGCTTACGTCACAACGTGCAGGCGAACAGAACGTTCCTCATCGATGATACCTACTGGAACCGAGGCAGGTTCGTAATCGCACCTTCAGCACTGCAGGCATCAATTGAAATCAACTGAAGATGGACAGACCACTTTCAGGACATTCGCGCACGCCAACTGGGACCCGAGTCAGGTTGCAGCGCACCACCTCCGAACGGTAAATTCGCATTGAGCAAGCATGAAAGGAGTGTTGACACTTGAGCTTAAATATTAGAGCTAGTTGCATGCCCGAGAAATGCCAGGTGAGAGACAATCTTATGTAGACAATGATATGCTAACAGGGCCCAGACACTGGGTGCGCTAGTTTGCTGAGCGAAAGTGGGGTGTCATTCCTGACAATTTTTGACTTTTAACATTAGGTCATCAACTCGCGCACGGCGAAATACCACCTCGGCCATGCCTTCTTAGACGAGTTCGAGGATCCGTAAGATTGGCCGGCCAAACATGAGTGTGTCTAATTAATGACACCGTGCCTTAGGTATGGCCGCGAACTGAATCGTCTTCGAGGCATCTTTGATCAAGCACGCGTGTCTTTGACGGAAACCATCCGCCCAAACGCGGAAATGGCGGCACTCATTCGCTTGGCTAGATCAGAACTAGCTTCGTTCCTTGGCCCTGATTCCAACGGCGCCGTCGATCAGTATCAGGGTATCCATATTCGTCTTGGGGACGGCCTGGGTTCATCATGGAAATATCACAACAAAAATGTACCCATTGAAGAATACGTCACCGCCGGAAAGGCCTCATGGACTAGATTGTTCCGTTCCGCAGGAAACCCCACACCGCTCACCGTATATTTGGCATCCGATGACCCCGATGTTTTTGAGGATCTTAGGTCTCGATTTGGGCCAGACTCGAGGATATTCTCTCTTGCAAAGAGTGGAAACCCGGAACTGCAAAAGATTGCCAGCCCTGGGCCCTACTTCCAAACCGAGTTTTCTGAGCTACCTGAAGCGGATAGAGTGCAGTCCACAAAAGGCATGATCGTGGATTTCGCCCTGCTTTCTGGCCTTTGGGCTTGGAGTGATGACCTGCAACCGGGGGCTGTAATTTGTGGCATCCAGTACGTTGTCTTGTCGTTCTCGTCGGCCCCATTAAAGTTGAAATTTATTGCCCAGATCTAATGTCTGTAAGATGGCTGCTGTGGCGTTAGGCTGGGACCGCGCCTTTGGATACGGGTTTGGGGACGATTCTGCTGGTGTGGTGAATCAGGAGCATGCTCGTTGGATAGAAGTGGATGAGAAGGGGAATCTGACACCCCCTTGGAGGCCATTCGAGTTGTTCTAGGGCTGGCTATCATTTAGTATGACAACAGTGCAATGGTACCCGTCTGAGATGCGTTCCTTGTCCTTGTTCATACATTACTCTTAAAAAGTCTGTGACGTGACGAGTGACGAGCAGGATTCTAATTGTATGTTCGCGAGTTAACGAGTTAACGATATTGATACTGCGAGATGATCCATGGATCTCTGCCGTTGCTTTACATTTAACCCTCAATCATCAAGTCGTATACCGTAATTCGCCCAAAAAAGTCCGAACTCTCTTCGAAAACGAGTCGTATACTTATTATCGGTTCCTCTACGGCAAGATCAAATGCCTGCGCACGATTCACATCTTCAGGAAAGATCCGCGTAAGTTCTTGCCAACTGGAGACATCTTGAGTTTGAGTGGTCACTATGCATGTGGTACCAACGAAACCTCCTTGAAAAGTCAGCGAAATCCGCCTGGGAGTGACCGGAGATGGAAATGCTAGTTGGATATATTGTGGGAGGCCCTGGACGATGGTCTTTAGAGATGAAGCGGAGGACGTAATACTGGACAAACTTGTTGAGAAGTCCAGCAGGTCTCTGAACTGCCATCGACGAGACAAGATTTCCCAAGAGACTTATCCAAGGTGGAACTAACCCTAGGGCACCAATGAGAGAATTACTGAAAGTCTTGCAAGTGGGGACGTACTTGATTCGGGTATCTGGAGTGATAAGACGGGTCGACATCAATAATCCTGATCTTACTCACAGGTCGCCCGCCATGTCCACTTATTCAGTACCTTTATGGCTCCAAAAAGCTTACAACCAGGACCACATCAATACCGTCTGGCGGATACTCGCAGATCGCGAGCGCTCTCGTACCGGAGCCAGGCTGTTATCGACCTGTTATAATCGCCTTGAGCCGAACGTTTCTCCCGCAGCGCGCCTGGCTGCTACCCAGCTTCCTTCTGGCGCACATCCTAGGGCGGATATCACAGATTACTACTCAACCACCCTCGGTTGTTCTTCAGAAAACCATGCCCGTAATCGATATTCCGACATCCAGCCATATGACCGCACGCGAGTAGATGCGGGGGCTCGCTATTTCAATGCAGATTGGGTGCGGGAGCTCGCCGGGGGTCGTTGGACCATCGCCACGCAGGCGCCACTCCCTAACACCGCTCATGAATTCCTCAGCCTCGTCGCTGGGATCCATCCCCCCCTCGGCCCACCTCAGGAACCCACTTTAAAGTTTACGCGCGCACGCACAGTCGTACAGCTAACACCAAACTTTGAGTCTGGGATACAAAAGGCTCACCCATATTTTCCCCATGAACCTGGGGAGTCCAGGACTATCCGGCCCCCTCAGGAGGTGATTGGGTTGCCATCCCTCAAGGTTACCCTAGTCAAGAGCGAGGTCATACAGGGCGCGCAATGTGTGTCAAGTACCGTATCCGTTGCACCGATCGTGGGTGGAGTACAGATGTCCCCCGTGATCTTTCATCATCTCTTGTATGGGGCGTGGCCGGACCATGGCATACCGGAACCAGAAGACCGAGTGAGCCTTTTGAATTTCGTTAGGCTCGTAGAGCGCATAAACAAGGACTTGTTCGGCCTGGAGGCGACAGCGGATGTCGAGCCGCCTGTCATGGTGCATTGTTCAGCGGGGATTGGGCGTTCAGGGTCTTTCATCGCCCTCTGCTCGCTCCTGCGTAGCTATGACCTCTTATCTCGACCCAACTCACAACCTGGAGAACGAGCGCCAAACCACCCCGCGCCATTGCTGCAGTCTCCGTTGGGCTCGCTTCCCGAGTCGATTAGTTGGGACGAGGTAGGTCAAGAGATCGATTCGCTGCGTGAACAGCGTCCTGGAATGGTGCAGCGACCAGAACAGGCAGTGCTTGTGTATGAGATTTTGATAGCTGCTTTTCTGACGTGTCGTAGCTAGTTTGTACCGTGGGAGAATCTTCGATTCAACTAGTAACGACGAGCTCGTCTCTCTCCTCGTCTTCCCCCAGCCATGTTCATAAAGTCTTTCTCCTTCGCACTTGCTTTTTATGTCGCATTGATACAGGCCCATGACGGTCATTCCAACGAGCCTGTCTCCAGCGGTGATGCCACTTATGCCCAGCGACATGTACGTGTGCCCTCCATCACTCGTCGTATTTTGATCCATGTGAGGATTTGCTCCCACCAGATGGCAACTGAACATCATATGTATGCAAATTGCCATGAACGCACTGGTTCAATCTCTGACTTGGACTTGCTGTGACAGAGATACATTCGACCCTCCGAGCTTCTTCCTCATACACGATCTTAATAGGTATGTTTACGAAAAACGCTCCCCCTTCTCCGCGCTGAGATTTAAATAGCGATGGCGTTTGGGATGCGGATGAGGTAGAGGCGATATATGGTATGCATCATGTATATGCGCAAAAGAAATCAAGGGTACAGTGGGTCCCCGCCGCGCACTGCCACTTGCCAACCTAGGTGTGTCCCCTGTAGGATGACGAGGAGCATCAACAGAAGGCCAAGTTTATCGTTGATATTGTTTTCCACGCGATGGACAAGGACATGGATGGCAAAATTACTCAGGCCGAATTTGAAGCTGCTGGCCTTTCTGCACTACCTGGTTTTGAGAGCATAGGGGCAGAGGGCCATCACTACGATGTGGAGAGTGGTGCGTGTCAACTTCCTTGGTATCGCACTTTACTCATTACTGTTTCCAACAGAGTTTTTCCTCCATCACGAAGGTACGTGTATCATAGACCACAACCCCTATCCCTGACTCTCATGACCTATTTTCGCTCCCTCCTTTAGAGCAATTCCACAGCACCCCAGAGACACAGACCGAGGACTCCTATATTCATCCGGAAGATTTGGAACATTTCGCGCACCATGAGGCCATCGAACGCGAAGAAGCAGAACGGGAAGCAATCTACCAGGGAATCACCGTGGAGGAAGCGCTCGCCCAGCATATGAATCCGGCAGGCTCCGAAAGTCCAGAAAGCCCACCAGCGAAGAACGGTGATCATGAAGTCCCGAAGAAAATTGAACGACCTGTTCCTCTGGAACAACAAGACCCGGCTGTTCGCTTTCGCCAAGCAATGGCCGAGAGCGAAGTCCATGGTGAGTGGGGTTCTGGTGAAGGCGGGTATACGCCGCCGAAGACTCCCTCAGAGAGGATGCGGAAAAATCTTCCATACAAGGTGACGTTGCCTTTGCTGTGCTCTGAACTTCTGTTAGAGATTGATATAGGAGCGCATGCAGTACAAGTTCCGTCGGAACTGGGGCGATTTCTAGCGTACGGATGCCTGTTTTTGACCGAGGGATTTTGGTTTAGTAAATTTGCTCGTGCCGTCATGCATGTTAATATCTATCTCCCTCTTTAATAATTTGAAAAGGCAAAGTCCCCTAAGCATCTTTTAAAAAACTGTCATTATGATGGCACGCTACGATGTGGTTCCGCATCAGTGGTGTTCATTAGGGGTCGTAAAGGTAAGGTATCGCGCGAGGAGTGCGGTGAAAGGCTCATCGAGACTCAAACATATCAGACAGGAGGCCTCGCTCGACCTCATCCCAGTCAATATTCCCTCCACTCGAGTAAATACTTTCGTAGCTTGCAACGCTCACGCTTGAGAAAAACGGAACTAAGTCGCGAATGGAATCAATTTGGCGCAAGTGGTTGAGCATCGGACGACGGAGCATCCGAGGGTTTGATACCGGCGTAGAGAGTAAGTCGAATGTAACAGTTGATCGGTCTTGCAGGCTCTCCTACCAGGCAGGAAAGGATAAGGCTGTAAAGTCAAGAAGAGTGGGAATTGGTACTGACTTGGGGCGGTGGCAACCCCCCCGCAATCTCTGATAATTGATCGAGCATTGCGTCTGAAGCGATCTCATCCGGTCGATAGACCGCATCAATTGTATCAGTGACGAAGGCCCATTGATGCCTGGCCGCTCCACTGAGCCGTGAAATTATGCATGAAGAGAACAGTGAATTACATTTGGAATTCCTCGGTTTGGAGAACAAGGAGGAGATCAATGAATTTGCAGACTGAGAGGATCAGAGACAATGATTCTGAGCCATCTGGAGGAACTTCAACCATCGTTTGCTCAAGCAATCGATACTAACAACGGTCAGCACAATAGGCGAAACCAAACGAATTACGGACCACCTACCATTTCCGATAAAATTACAGGCCAGAAGCTGTCCAGGTTGTGTTGGCTCAACCTACACAAGAGAACACGCACACAAAGATAGACTTCAGCTTGAACAACCGGAGCAGAAGAGCTCTTCAGTGTGTCGACCAGCTTCTCTTGGATTGTCGGAAGAGATGTTAAGAACTGATTCTTCTCACCACAGAGCAAGATATATGACATCCTGCGCATATTCATAGATCGAAGTTGATTCTCGGTATCACGATTCGTGAAAATGTTTGTAGAGGGTGCCGAGGTCACTTTGCCTACTCAAAATCAGGATAGTGTTAAGCAATGATAATAGGAGACTCACCGAGGAAGTCAGCAAAGACACCTTTGTCCGCATCCATCCAAGTATGGATAATAGACCGGAAGTCGATACTCGCTTCCACTGGACATGTAAAAAAGCGAGGGTCGTTGACAATGTCGGAAATTACTCCCCGCCAAGCTTTGAGCGCGGCGGAAATCCGGGTAATTTCCCGTAAAATGACAGAGATCGCGGGATCGAAGTCCAGTGGCCTCGTATAGTGTGAGTCCAATGATAAAGTAGCAGTAGCAGAGCTGTGCCGTACCGGCTTTTAGTCTTCAGAGCTGGTGACACGATATAATACATGATATTGGTGCAAACCGCCAGAACACGGTCGTTGTCCACAAGGAATTTGCGTAGTCGAGGCAGAGCCGTGTCGCCAACGTATTGAACGATCTGCAGGGCCTGTAAAATTTAATATAATGCATTCATTAACCGGACGGAGTTGGAAAGCACATGCCTGGCCGGTCTGGTAGGCATCTGGGGGTGGAGTTGCGGGCCTTGAGACGGTTTTCTCGTCCAGTCTTAACTCTGAGGTCACTTCCACAACAATGAGCATCGTCTTCAACAATTGCGCCAACGCGTACCTTGGGGCATGGGGGAATCTCGACCGTTTTGTACTAAACCGTCTTTATTAGTTCGTCGGGTCCAATAATTCGTGTCTGTATTCCGATAGACAGATACTACTACAGCATCGAGAAGTTTCCCATACGTATCCTAAGCCAAAACCATCAGCCAGTCTCCGCGAAGCACAAAACCAAGCAAACCTGAAGATCTTTTCGTAGGCGTCTGTCCTCCAACGCTGTTGTCTGCGTTATCTTGTCCGCCAAGACAGAGACACACCTAAGCAGAATCAGAAGATGATGGATAGTGTCAGGTGCCACATTGCGAACCTTAGGACCGGGAACACCTGCAGTCGGAAGTCTCTGATATTGCTGGTAATATCTTTTGCTAGCTGCAAGAATCGGTGCCAAACTTGGACGGCCAGTGGACCTTCGAGTTGGTTGAGATAGTTCTCCAGAAACCGGAACAAAACGCCGTCGGATCTAGTTGTCCATCAGCAGAGAACGGGGAATTATGATCTCAAAAACCCACAAGTTTGGGTTAATGACTTGTTTCCGATTCTTGTCGGAAAGCCCACTGACACGACATGAGATACTTTCACATATCATGTGAACGACATTGTGGGCACTGGCAGCGAGGACATCGACGAGCTCAAATGCCGGGGTGGTCGATGACGACACTGTCTATAAAAATCGTATGACATTGTGTTTCGTGATGGCGCTGCTCAAGCTTACCGGTCTCTCAGTGTTCCAGCAGTCAACGATAGACTCGAGAACTTCCGAAGACTGTAGGCGAAAAAAGTGCTCTAATACCCTTCGACAACGGGTTCGCGTTTTAGCACAGATCAGAGATAGCATCTCGTGTTTGGGGGTTGAGGTAGGTAGCTTGGTCTGCACCGTGGTGACCCAGACGGCGTAAAGAACAACTACGGCGTCGTGCAACGAACGATATCCTGGAGAACGGATCTGAAAGGGATGATCATTCGGCCAGTACAAACACTGGGGACAACGAACCGTTAATTGCTCTTCTAGATTGCTGGGCATAGATTCAGACGAGAAGACCCTCGTCACGATGCCTAACAGCCCTCCGGGTTCTGCTCCTGGAGGCTTCTCTGCTGGAACATCATCCTCTTCGGCGTGACCGGTGTCCGCTGTTGGAAGACTAAGAAGTACTAGTCGTTCCAGACCATTGAGCAACATGATGAATTCGGCATCGGTTGTATTCGAGTGGAAATCACGATGGTCTAGGTCTTCCCTGAGAGCCTTGCGAATGTCATCCAGTCGAGTATGCAAGTTTTTGCAAATACAATCGCCCAGTGGGGACACCAAAGGTTGAAGCGTGCGATGAAACTGAAGAACAGCAATAAGAACAAAATCCAGCCAATGTTGTAAAACGGCATTGTTTGATTGGAGGCTGATGCCATCCACTAAAGTCTGCAAGAGAAGCGGGTTTACTGAAAATGGATGGGAGTCTTCTGGCTTGTCCTGAGTTGAGGTTTCCACCAACGTATCAGGGGCGGCCACCCTCGTTGAGCGAAGGGCACGCGGATCCTGACTAGTTGACATCGCAGAGATAACCGAGTGTAAAAGATGAAGGAGCTTGTTTTGGAGCTCTAATCGTTGTGTATGGACAGAAAAATACATCTTTCCGATTACGATGGCTTGGACATTTAGCAGCGATGGTGGATCAATCTCGCCGCGTGCGACGATAGCTTGCAGGAGGTCAATAGCTGTAGACTGTATGAGCACGTTGATGGGTGCCATAACTTCGACGCGCTTGATTTGGCATTCTGACAATAGGAAACTAGCACGGTATGAATGTCGGCAATTTGCACATCAAATTCTGGTACGCACCGGGTGAGAACTTCTATGAGAATGTCCTGGTAGGTAGCATCGGGATCTGTCAGTCCAGCTGGAAACAACACCTATCAGGCGATTGAGAAAGAAGAGGAAATGAAGCGTACCGGAATGTATCCGTTCAACGAGTTCAGAGTGATGTGACCTCTGGACCAAAGTCGTGCGTGCAATTTTCACAAACCCTTGGCCACCAAATTTGACAACCGACAGTAAAGTCTCTAGAAGGTGATTAACGTATGTTTGATCGAATGGACGCTCATAAGAGAAGCCCTGCAGCTGCTTTCCATTAATTTTAGTAACAGAAGGCACCCGTTTCACGGCAGGATCCAAAAGGTCATGTAGAATTGGGTCCAGCACGCTGGGCCGACAAGATAGGTCAGATCCAAATGACTAGAAGACAGATGTACTATACCGTAGATAGGACTTAAGGCTGCATCGCATCCACGTCTCTCCAATTCGACGGAGGCAAGGATCGTCGTCCTTCAAGGTGCCCAGAGTAATCATCAATGGGACTTTCAATAAGAAACCAGGAATGTTGCTATCCTCTATGTGAAGCATGAAAAACTACACCTAACATGTCAGTGTGGGAAAACGAGCTACCTGTTAGTCTCCACAAGGCTCCGAACGCATGATATGATGCTTCTCTGTCTCTCGCATCGGCACAGGTGAGAGTCTCGGCGATCATCGACTCCACCAGTCGATGCGGAGAGGCTTTCTCAACTACCCACATAAGAGTGGATGCGCGTGCATGGTACATCGAATAATTTGGACGCAAGTAGTTGAATAGCTAGAAAAAAGCCCACAATGAGCTACGTTTCGAATGGGGTGACTGAAAGCAAGTCAACGTACAGTCCGTAACAACTTGAATATCACATGTTGTTGATTTATCGACAAAGCCGGCTGCACTCCAGGAGCGTTTTGAAGTGAGACCAGGGAAGTAACTACCTGATCGACAAGAAGGAACGTGACATCCTTCGGGATGGAAATATTAATTGAGCGTGTCACAAGGCCATATCATCGATGACCGAACACTTACATCAGTTTCCAAGGTTGCGACAAGACAGGAAACCCAATCGAATGGGTTCCAATCCACAACTACTTTTTGTTCTCCTTCCAACTCGGAAGCAGATACCATTTCAGCTAACAACGAAAGTGCGCAGACCAAGTGATCACGGTATGTTTTCCGATGATCAATAGACGTAGACATTGCAGTGGCGAAAATGGCACTAAGGGATACAACATCTTCGAACGCCGTCGTGAAAGGCATTTGGAAAGCTGGCCGGACTTTCTTGCTAGGCAATTGGATATCTAGTCCATAGAATTTCAGTGCAAGTTCTAGCGGACCTCGCGCGTTTGAAAGCGAATCGGTCCTGTCATCCACGGGAAATTGGAATAGCGAAGACGAAGGGATTTCGCCTCTAATTGCATCCAAAAGGCGCAGAGTGTCGGATACTACTGGTAGGGAACCCCTCGTCAGACTAGGTGTGATCTGACTCTTAAGATGTGCGACAGTCAGATCAGTGTTTGGTGATCGGAAAGCGTTCTAACCTGCAAGGCTTCGCAGAGGGCAGAGAATACAATAGGTAGGTGAACAGCCTGAATTTCTTCATCTCGGACATGGATGGTCTTGAGAATGAAACAGGTCAATCGAATTGTCTGTATCAATCAAAGATGAGGAACGGAAACTGCGCTGCGAGTAACTCCAACCTCATTTTGCAACCCATCTCCGGTGAGCTCATTCAGTATCGCGTTTAACAATTGTTTCCACACAATGCGGGGCTCCACAGATTCATAGAGGGTGCTCGCGGTCATCACGACCTGAAGAAGTATTCTTAGCGCAATGCACAGAGTTAACGAATAAGACGTACTCACGTCTTCTCCAGATGCCGTGTCCGACTCGATCAAAGACTTAAGAGCTCTAAAGGCATCCAAAATAATTGCCTCTGTTAGAGCACCACCTATTTCCCACTTGTCCAACAGGGAAATGAAAATTTTGAAAGGTCGGGTTTCAGGATACTCCGTGGACGGAGAAAACATTTCGGTCTTAAGAATGACATGAGGAACCATTAGAGATATCCAGCAATGCACTTACGCGTAAGGTTGTCTTGAGTAGGTCTAATGAATGTGAACGAAGATATGTAATCTGTTGCTCTGCATTCTCATCTGAGCCCAGGAGCCACGTGTACAAGCGACGATTAAGGGAGAGATCCCTTCGCATAACAACGCTAGTCGCAGCTCGCATAATAATGATACGATCTTCGTGAGACGACTTTTGGATCGATACTCCATCCAAGCGAAGAACCTGCAAAATAAGATCGAGGGCATAACGGCGGACGAGTAAGTTATCGTCCTCCAATGCAGCAGCAAAGGCACGGGTCATGAGACCGACGTCATGTCCAAGCATCGTGACAAAATCTGTCAAAGGATTCAGTGTTCGGATCTAGCTCGCCTATAGACATACCGTTCTCGACGACCAAACTAGGCAACCGGCGAGTTACCAGGTTTAGGGCAGTACCTCGTGCCGGTGGAACGGTCAGCATAATTAACCAAACATTCTCGAGAAAAACAGATAGAGACACGGTGGTGGATAGTCGGTCGAGCAAGTTCAATACCTGTCCCTGTATTAGAATGAAACACACCTCAAGAAAAAGGCGTCACCTGTTCGAAAAATTCTCCGGTTTCCTCCTCAAGGCCAGGAAGGAGGGCAAGAATGAATGACTTCATCACAGGTCTCAAACTGCCTTGCAGGGGTAGAAAATGTGCGTCATATATATTTAGTAACGCGAACTGGTGAGAGAGCTGTAGCGCAAGGCGGTAATGGACGAAGGTTGATGGCACACCTTCACAGATGTCGCTGAATACTCGAAGAATGGGAACAGACCCGATGTCCATAAGAACAGGTCTCTCCGAAGGCCGTCCAGCTGAAAGAAATCGATTTGCCTTTCTTGAGAAAATGTAGCACGAGACGCACCCCAATGACCCCAAGGATGTGTGCATAAACATCCAGTGCTCTCTGATGTACCCCAGTTGGCAAAGCTGGGTTTAAGCATTGTGAGAGACGTTTCGCAACAACGGCTTTGCGAGGAATCTCCTTGAACTGCATGTATGCCTGTAATGTCTTTAACGGACGAAATCAACTAGAGTTCATGACAGGCCCACGGAGTTTCTGCTCACCTTTAACAACTGCTTGAGGAACGCGATGAAGTCTGCCCACTCATGTACGTTGTCGAACGTGTTCAAGCATCGGTCAACTTGCTGCGTATACTTTTTGTATTTGGGATCTGAAGCATAAACCTGCTGTGCTAACGCTGTTGTTCGAGGCTGCATTAGTTGTGCAATCCAGCATTCCTAACAGTCAAGTCACACCAACCGCGATCTTGCACGGTACCTCCAAGGCTTGTCGCGCATGTTGTGCCGAGTTGAACGTCCCGTAGATTGCCTGAGGCCATACAAGCCGTGTTTCTGCCTTGCTTCCTGTTGATGGCTTATTAGAGCGAACTGCTATGTCATTATAGCGTGGCAGCGTCGATTGGGTGCGGTAGCCCCAAATTAGGGTTCGGATTACATAATTACAGCATTGTAAACTACTACGCTACTACGAACAATCCCCGTCATCGTCATTCCCGATATACGAGCTCACGTCCTCACTCCGCTCGGCGATAACCTCGTTGAATCGTTGCTCCCGTAGATGATTACCTCATGCTAGAATAAAACGAATTGATACTCACTATCATAACCTCAGGTACTGGCAGGGAAAGCCGCAGCCGCTGGTCAGCATGCAAAGCTAAGAAGTCGTGAAGAGAAATCTGGCTGAGGATGACTGCAGCTCCAAACGCGTTCATCCCGTCAACGCTAGAAAGATAGCCCTCATCCTGTCCAGGGAATAGAATAGCCTCTCCAAATTTCCGGCATTGAAAACGAGATAAAAGGTACCTCTTGTTCGTCTACGCACATCCACAGGCGATCGTCCCAGGGACCAAATTCAGACCGAGACTCCGCAATATCGCCCAGAAGACGTGCCGTAGTTGCCGCTTCCTCGACAGAACGAACAAAATACACTTCGATAGCTGTTTGTAATCGTTTTGTTCTGTAAGCTTCTGCAAGAGCCAGGTCCCGGTACATCTTCTTGACAAATTTGATTACCTGAGCAAACAGGTTTGCTTGTCCTCTCTCGCCTTCAGACTGCTGCGAAGTAGAGAATCCACCACCATACAGTTTGAATATAATGATAATACGAGTATACCGCCAAGACAGTGAACTAAGTTTGTTCTTCAAAGAACGTGAATCAAAGGGTAGTAGAGATTGAAACAAGAGTGCAAAGACCAAAGCTGTGTCGCAATCAAAGACAAGGTCGGCGCCATTAAGCCACTCCCTCTCCAGGAGCTCTATGCGAAGCGAAGCAAAATGAAGGGCACGAGTGAGAGGGCAGTCTTGGAGCAGTTCAACAGAAGCAAGGTAACGATGGTTGCGGCGGGCCGAAGTCTGTCGCAAAACAGGTAAAGGGGTCGCTAATGCCGCGAGCTTGCGCAGTAGGTCCTCGATGTCAACAAGTGGAGCCGAACCACCTCGCTGCTCAGCGCAATCTGGCAAGGCAGGAAATGTACTGCGGCTGGGCGGTGCTAATAATGACCATTTGGCGAGTACACTCAAATATCCTCGTAGAGACTGTTCCTCACAGACCAGCAAAGAGGTGGTTCCGGCTAAGTGTAAATCATTATCTTCGGGTCTGCTGGCTTCCGGAAAATGGCACCATTCGCGACATGGGTTCTTTAGACCGTTCGGACTTGAGACGAAGGCGACGTCTTGAGATGAATAAGTAGGTAATGTTGTGATAATCGGTTCATTTGGTAATTGGGCCATAGGTGAAACGATAATGTCACTTCCGGCGTCGAATTTTACTTCTACCTTTTCTGTGCAGAAATGGATGATGCAGTGCGACCTTTGCTCACCTTCAGAGGTAGGTACATGGTCGTGTAGCGAATAGCCAGACTCAACCGGGGTCAGTTGAGCATAGTTAATACTTTGCTCACAATAGCCATCCTGGACCCAGCTAAGTAAGGATTGGAGGCATAGAAGGCATCAATACCTGTGCGGGGTGGCCAAGATCAGTGTGCTCGAAAGCCTGCGTTTGTGTGGTGAAACTGCCCTCGTCCAGTGATTCTGCACGACCAGAGACACGTTCTGAACGTGGCACGCACAGCGACCTAGATCTAAGCCTCTCGGCCCTGGTCAACAATACATTTGAATTGGTGTGATCGAAGGAATCGAGATCGACAGCGACAGAATTTAACTTCGGCAGAGGACTCGAAGTTACTTGGAACCCTCTTTGATTCTCATTCTCGATAGAGGCGGGGAGAGTCAAAGGACCTAACTGGTCGAAGAGCTGGGAAAGTTGAGCCTTGCTTTCCTCAATATTGCCGTTAATATTTGCAAGAAAATGGTTGAGTTCAGAAACCCCAACAAGTTCTTCAAGGATTGGTATCGGCTGTTCGGAGCTATAAGGTCTACCCAAGTTTATATTTCTCAGCTTCCAGCTCATACTGAATTGATGAAGACGCGGGCTTGCCTCCATGTTAATTCAAAATTCAACGATTTGATGCCTTTGACGGTACAAAAGTGGGAGAAGCACTTGTTAGAAACGAGAGTGTTCATATCACACGGCTTGACGACGCATTGAGTATGGATATTCGGAGCGGGCAATGAAGGGACTATAAGAGGTCCCCATGTCAGTGTGACGAGTTGCTGATGCTTATGGCTGACCATCCATGAAATCGATTCCAACGTTCGTCATCTTGTCAATAAGAGCGGAGTCCAGATTCCCATAAGGAAAGTCAGGCGTGAGATGCTCAAGAAAAGTGACTTCGGTGTCGTCTGAGCATTGCCACACATTGTTGGGCGTCGAAATGAAGCCGAGATGGGGGAGGAGAGTGAAGTTGCCAGGGACCGGTGTCGGGGTTATCGTAATTTCCGGGCATCGGATCATGTCTGCGATGGAGCTAATATACTCATGCAGACTAGACAAGTTAAGCTAAGTCAGGTTGAAGTTAAAGGCTATCTGTCGAAAACGACTTACGTTTTGCCTTGACCAGGCACTCTGAGTGGCCCACGTGATCCTCCCAGTGTTGATTGCCGAGTCATGTGAACCATATCTATCGAAGGCAAGGCCGTTCGTGGTGCTGTAGCTCCATTCAAGAATATCTTTAACCTACCCATTTCCTCGAGGTCACATACCGGCCCTGTAGAATCAGAAGATGGCACGAAAATTTCATGTTGCTCGCCTGTTGTGTCATGCAGGGATGGCGTTGGTGGCGGGGACGTTGTAAATACGGCTGCATTCTCATTCCGTCAATACCGTCAAAGATAGGACATAAACACGAACACCACCCATCAATGACACCCGCATACTCGGGTGTTCCGTTGTCATCGTCGCAATTCGTGACGGGAGCTATTAACGGGAGATCGAGCATTGACACAGGAACGTGGGGAGGCTGTCCCGATGTCATGCTAACTATCGAAAAAAGGGGCGGAGTTTGAGGACAAAAAGCGAGGGGAGGTGATGGTGTCCGATATAGAAATGGAGGACAGAGTGCCGGTGGATATGGTGTTCCACTTGCCTGCCGGGTGAAGAATGGGTTTGCTCGATATAACAACATGATTTCTTTCCAGCTGTGATTATCGATGGACAATCGGGAGTGACTAGCTCAATCCAAGTCAGTCAAGCCAGCGCGGATGGGCATTTATGCGAGAAACCCACAAAAGCTCCTTTGATTGCGCATCAATATTCTCTTCAAACGGTTCCTCTGACACCGGTGGCCCCCCGTACTGACCCAGGGCTCCTCTCAGAGTGAAAGGAACATGACGAGATAAGTTGCTAGACCCGGGTTTTGGAGTATGCCGGATGGAACGAACGGAAAGAACTAAGAGGTCCGGGATATAGTCAAGGACTTGAAAGTCTGCGGGGAGCAATCAAGTCAGTAAGAACGAAAGTCCCTAGATAATTATCATGATACACTACTACGAAACGTATCGGGGAAGTCAGTAATCAAGGTCATTACGGACGGCTTCGCTTTTATGGTACGTTGGATGAGTTCTTGAGCCTTCTTGATTACCGTAAGCCTCTCCCATGTGTCTTTCAGCTCAACCTGACAATATTTCTGGACGAAGTCATCCAATGGATCCGAAGGGGGGACCAGAGAATGAGGGTCATCCACAGGGACAGGTAAGAGACCACCAGTGAGTACCTGCATGTAGAGCTGCATTTAGTCTTCTCTGCTGCCATTGTGACGACACCGACCTCGTAAACGCGCAATTGAGTGCAGTCGATATAATCAGTCGTGAGGTGCCTGGTAACATGTTCGTCCAACAAATGGCGTATATGAGCGTATAAAACTTGAGCGCTGATTGAAGTCTGCGTGGTCATCATGGTACAAAGCCAAAGCCTAGGCCTTCCGGCCCGTCCTGGCGGCTGGCGGGATCCCGCTCCCACTCAAGAGAAAGAGACTCGGACGCCGAACGCATCAAGGCCTGGACACATTAGAGACGTTTACTTTCCATCACTAACTCATGTGGGAAAGGACATTGCAAGACCTTATTCGCGGCCTGCGCGCGAACAAAAAGGACGAAGCAAAATTCATTGCGCAAGCAGTTGACGAGATCAGGCAGGAGATTAAAAGTAAAGACATGGAGCTCAAGGCCGGTGCAGTCCTCAAACTCACCTACGTACGTCAATTCGCATCTCAAAGACGTTGTCTCTGAATTGTGATTATGACAAGTTGGAAATGCTCGGTTATGACATGTCTTGGGCGTCCTTCCATGTCGTGGAAGTCATGTCATCACCTAAGTATCACCTCAAGGCAGTAGGATACCTGGCTGCATCCCAGTCGTTCGGACCTGACACCGATGTACTAATGCTCACGACAAACCTATTGAAGAAAGTGAGGTCAGCAATGCCTGCTGTAAATCCTAATCACAGGCTTGCATTCAGGACCTGACATCAAATCCCAACGATATCTCCCTCAGTCTTAACGGTCTCTCTCATACCGTCTCGCCAGACTTAGCCAGGGATCTGTCTCATGACATTGTCACAATGCTCAATCACTCGAAACCGCACATTCGCAAGAGAGCAGTCATCGCGGTGTACAAGGCACTCGAGAAGTACCCTGAAGCGACCCCGTTCGCCATCTTACGGCTCAAGGAGAGGCTGGAAGATCAAGATCCAGGTGGGTGATTCTTCGATATTCAACCCACAACGGATTCATGGTTCTTCATCTTAGGTGTCGTTGCTACTACTATCAATGTCCTTTGCGAGATGGTTCGAAGAGCCCCGAGGGATCACCTCTCCCTGGCCCCTCAGCTTTTCCATCTAATGACAACGTCATCGAATAACTGGATGCTGATAAAATTGATTAAGTTGGTGAGCGATTGTGAAGTTGGCTAAACAATGTACGTTTACAGGCTCATAGTTTGGCTTCCTGTCCCCATACGAGCCACGCCTAGTGAAGAAGCTCCAGCCACCAATTACGGAGCTTATATCTACAACCCCTGCCATATCCCTTCTATATGAATGTGTTCATACTTGCATCGTAGGGGGGATGCTACGACAAGCATCTGGCGATTCGCTTGCTGAATTATGTGTTACGAAACTTGCAGCATTTCTCGAAGATCCAGACCAGAATTGTAAGCGAAATCGTACCTCGGGAATGCCTTGACTTAGAGAATCGATGTCAAGTGAAATATATTGCGCTTTTGGCACTCGCCAAAATAGTCCCCACACATCGTAGTCTTGTGGCGAAGTATCAAGACATGATATTGTCAAGCGTTGGGGATCAGGACCTCAGCATCCGCATGCGCGCTCTTGATTTACTTTCAGCCATGGTAGGCGTGTTTGATTTCCCTTCTAATCCAAAAACTAGGACCTGTGCTTTCGCCTTAGGTCACCAAAGATAGCCTCCAATCAATTGTACAACAGCTCCTGTCGTACCTGGTCCGCCCAGATCCCTCTCCTTTTCCTACGGCGGCACAATCACTCACACACAATACCGCATCGTCTACCTCGGATGAAGCAGGGCCTATCATTACCCCGATTCAGCTGTCTTCTTATCGCTTCATACTTGTCCAACGTCTTCTCACGATGTGCTCTCACGATACATACGACAATGTCGTAGACTTCCACTGGTACCTATCTGTTCTCCTGGATCTAACTTATGTTGCGTCTGTCAAAGCGGGTGATCTGATTAGAGATCAACTCGTTGATATTGTGGCAAGAGTTAAAGGTGTTAAGCGTTGGGCTGTCGAGTTGATGACAAGGTTGTTGCGGGATGATACCTTCCTTGCAAATTCGCAGGAAGAAGGCAGCTGTGCAGAGGTTTTATGGGCGGCAGCTTGGATTTGCGGGGAGAATAGCAGGTTTTGTATTCCTTTTATCTTCTTAACCTTGTCATCATGATGATGGTTCTATGAACAGAGAGATCGCCGAACCACAGAAACTTCTTCCACACCTTCTTCAGCCAGCTGTCTCGCTTCTTGCACCGGAGACCATCGGGGCCTACATTCAGGCTGTAGTGAAACTTTTCGGCACATGGTCAATGGAATTATCCCATGATTGGGACAGCGGTAAATTACAAGGCGTCCAAGAAGTCGTCGACACCCTCATTTCTAGGCTGAGGATTTTCACCTCGCACTCTGAGATTGAAGTGCAGGAACGGGTGCGTCAGATGGACAAATTTGGAGAATCTCACCCTAAAATGATTGCTTCAGGCTGCAAACGCGGTGCAGTTATTTAAGTTCATCCGCGCCGATCTTGCATCGTTTCGTTCTGAAGATTCAACTGATGGCCTCCCAATCAAGGATACCAACCAGAACCCAGCCTACCCAAAGAGCTTGCTGTTAATCAACCCACTCTTCTCTAACTACGAGCTAAATACCGTTAGCATCGTTGCCCAAGACAGCGTCCCAGTTCCAGAATTCCTCGGTCTGGATGTCTGGATCGTCCCACCTCCCAAACAGGTTTCAATGACCGATGAAGCCGCCGCTTATGACACACAGGAAGGCGAACGCCCTTTGGCTAAAAAGAAAGCCAAGAGTAAAGGTAAAGGTAAAGGGAAGGAGCGAGACTCGAAAGCAGCAAATGTAAAACCGCATGGCTTCCAGCCTGACCATATTCCTTCCGTGGGTCCTGCAGAGTCGGAAGAGGAGAAGATAGAACGTGAGAAGGTGAGTTAAATATGTCAAATTAGCCTCAATGCAAGCAACTCATCCCAAACCAGCGACGTTTAGCGAGGATAGAGCTTCGTCGTCACGACCCATATTATATACCAGACAGGCCGTACTCGGCGCCATCTATCGATGATGTCGATTCCATACCGGTTGTTCGTTTGGACGACCTCCCCCCATTGACCCAGAGTTCGTATAACGATCTTCTCTATTTTCCTTGATCTGATCTCGCTTCAAAAGCAGCAGACGCATTTTATCCCAGCCTACTGCGTTATCCTGCATCTGCCAACCCCTCCGGATCCTTTGTGGTGGATAAAACTGGGGAGATGCCAGAAGGTGCAATACCACTACCAGCACCTTCCTTAGAACCACCTCCCCCGCCGACGGCCACCCGCTCCACCGAGGTTGCAGCCCAACGCCTCTCATCATTTCCGCCGTATGTGGTGGAGGAGCAAATCCCTCGTACAAAAACGCCAGAGCCTATAAAGGTGAAGCGCGCCAAAAAGAAAGGGGTGTCGTCTGCAAAGTCAAAACGGACAGTTGCAGAGTAGTGAGAGAAAGTAGTAGTTGTGATAGGAGCTTCGTTATCACTACAACCCGTACAGTCCAACATGAAACACATTAATGTTTGGATTAATACATCGTAGTGCGACAAGGAGACGTCTTCACAGCGTTAGGAACGGTGTAGCCAATAGGATAAATGATAACAGGCCGATTATCGTTCGTCCTCGACATGCTCCACCGAGTCCACAATCTCGTTCACCAGCTCCATTGTGACACCAGGTATAGTCCGCTCAGCTTCCGTGAATGCTCTCTGCAAGGCACTCAATGCAACGCGCGCCTCCTGTGTCGACACGCGCGGGAAAAGCTAAGGAAGAGAAATGAATGATGAGAACAGTTTGAATGACATCTTGCTTGCCTTACCGAAGCAATGGCGGGCAGGACGACCGAGTCCAGCATAGTTGTGTCCGGTAGGTCATCCTCGGGAATACGATCTTCAAGGTCGTCGTATTCGTCCGATGGTTCTCGACGCACACCATTACCTTCATTGCTACCTAAAACTCCATGGCGGACAGTGGCTTGTTGATCAAGTCTTCGAGGAGTACTTCGATCTGATGGAGTCAAGGGCGGCAGGTGGTCTGCTTGGATAGTGGTTGAAGAGGCGCCAGAGTCCGTTTCAGCGCTTGGCCCTCTTCTTGGTCCATTAGTGCTCGAAATAGAGGCCCCCGACCCAGAAGATCCGCGGGAGCGAGTTGTGTTATTATAATCCCATGTCAGCGGAGGACCGCAGGCTTGGACACCACCAGCACGTCCTATTGTCCCCGGCCGGCCAGCAGTTTTAACCGTGCCGAAATCCCATAGATCTTCGGGGTCAGTGGCAGCGGATCTGGAGGCCATAAGCGAGTGAATATTGGAAAAAAGGGACTTACTGACAGGTCTTCGGGTCCGCCCTGTGTTTCCTCCTCCACACGCTCCCCTCCTTCGGCTTTCCATCGCTCGTGCCGTTCGATCAACTCGGTCAGGTAACTGGTCTTCTTTGCCATTCGGATGAATTTATGCTTCAATAATTCGCGTGCGGACGGTCGCTATAAGAAATGAGGACATATTTCCCTGTTGAAGGCCCGGAACTTACGTCACGGGGATCTCGTTGAAGGCAATATGAAACGAATTCCCTGAAAGTCTTTGAGAAACTGACGTCGAGCTGAGGGGGTGGATTCTTTGGTATCAAAAACAGAACCTGCAAGTCGAAAGTCAGGTCACAAATCAGCCACTGGACATACAAAGTCGCACCTTCATAGGATGGAGTTCCGCGTAGGGGGGCTCTCCTTTGGCCAATTCGATGGCCGTTATGCCAAGACTCCATATATCGGCTTTATGATCATAACCGCTCTGTTTGATAACCTCCGGAGACATCCAGTAAGGCGTCCCTACGAATGTATTCTTCTTTGCAGACAACGTGCCAGAAAGTTGTCCTGAAACTCCGAAGTCGGCAAGTTTCACTTCCCCTCCTGCAGAAAGGAGGATATTTGCAGCTGTGACGAGGGTGCTGTGTTATGTTCCAATAGCGAAATGAAGCGACTAGCCTACCTTTAATGTCACGATGTAGTTTGCCTTCCGTATGAAGATAATCCAGTCCGCGAAGTAATTCTCGGAGGATGATGGCAATATACTCCTCCCGGAAGACACCCGGTTTCATCTGCGCAAGCTCTCAGGGATTGACAGGGACTGAGCAACCAGGAGGCCCACAAGATCAGAGCAAGAACCGCCTGAGCAGAACCTGAGGAACGTGATTAAACGGCTGTAGAAGTTTGCTAACGATATGTACATACTCCATGACTATCCAGAGGTGTGACCCCTTGAGATACGAGCCATGATACCTGCAAATTTTAAACGGGCAGACTGGGGCCGCAAAGGTTGAGAGACGAACTTTGTGACGTGAGGAGAATCCAGCTGCGACAGTATTTGAATTTCTTGCTGGATATCTTCGATCTCATCCTCAGCACTCTCGAGGTCAATAATCTTGATCGCGACCGTCTTCTGCGTTCGCTTGTCATATCTGCAGACAATTTTGGGTACCAAATACAATAGCATGTTGACGAGCAACATACCCCTTGAAAACCTCGCCGAAAGAGCCCTTGCCTGATTACACTTAGCTCACGATTCTGGTGCACGAAACGAAACGCACCAATCCTGTCCTGCTTTACATAAAATTCTTCGGGATCCGAGTGGCGAGAATCCTAATTTGGACGTAGGGAGAGGTAATTTTATCGTTGTTGTGGCGGATCTCACCATTGGTAAACTCAGCTAGCGACAAAGCGGGTATATGTGCGAGTTCAATGTAGTATGGCACCTATAAAATTCCAGCGGAAGAACCGAAAAACACTGGAATCAAAAGGGCGTGCTAAAACCAGAGAAAGAGAGATGGGGCAGCGACAGAGCAGAGACTCGGGCAAGATGAGTACAAAGGGCGTCGGGCGCGGCACCACAGCCGTGCCCGCAGTCACATGACCACAACCCCTTAGCGCCATTTCAAATGTGCCGCTGGCGGCTTCTCCAACAATTTGGGAGTTTCCTCTCCCTCTCCTGCCAACCTGCCGAATCCTAAACCGCGTCTAGCGTCGTTCCTATACCGCCGTGCGCTGTTTTCTGTGTCTGCCGCCGAAGAATAACGCACGACTGGTCGTTTGTAGGAGATCCCAAGCGACGTCAGCCCATAATGTCGAATGACGAGTCCCAACAGAATTGCGAGTGCGAATGCAAGCGAACACGCGACAATAATATGATGATAATCTTCGAGGGCTGGGTCACTGCTTTGTGCTTGGTTTAGCGGCTTGGCGATGATGATTGTGCCACTATTCGATTCATATTGAGTAAAAGAGTCTTGGCCGTCGAGAACACTAGAACTAGAACTTGATGGAGGACTAGCATGGGCGCTCGAGCATGAAATGTGGAGAAAGATAAGGGCGACGGTGCGATAACCCCGGACCGTTGACATTCTTTGCGCGACAGACTTGACGTCGACGTTGTGTTGATATGGGAAGAACGAGACCTTGACGGGTGCGAATGCAAACTACAGGATAGACACTTCTTGTTCAATGTCGCCTGGCGATGTGGTCAAAATTTGAACTCGCCCAATTTCGCCCGTTCTCAAATCATCAACACTATTGGATCTCCCACCTGTCCTTATCGGAGTGGAGTTTGACACGAGAGATAATACTAGGTACGTTAGATTGGTGTGGTCCTACCCAACTTAATTACCTGTAGACGGTTGAATTTGTGGGAAACGAAGATTCTAGTATATAAAGCATTGATACAACCACCGCCCCATTTGTGTTGCAACCGACACGCGACGCTCACTGCCATCTACATTTCACGGGTTTCAGTCTCCGACGAAGAAAATACAGGAAAACGTATCCATTCGGCAACTAATAGTACACTATTCTGCAATTTGCGGAACAACATGTCAACGAATACCACACTAGGGACCGAAGAATTGGTGGCACTGGCAGAAGTGGGCACTACGAAACACGTAGCATAAATGTCTTTCGGAAACCGTGATCCAACATGGTCGTAGTCGAGTGTGAAACGGTAATTATAAAATATCATCAGATATACTTCCGATGCTCCTGGATATGCGTGTCAGAAATCGACGGTGAATTAATCAGGGCACTGACCGGGGTATGTGTCGTCTCGTGATCGACATGAACGAACGCTCTTCCAACATTCGGGAGCACCTCTATCTTATCCTGCAATTTCTGGCTGATATCGTGTGCCTTCCATAGCGGCGCGCTTGCATCCATCACAACGTCGACTTCAACGAAATAGTCCTGAAAGAATAATCAGTTGCCATCTATAACTAGGCAAACGATGCCGAGACGAACGGGACCACTCTGCAGCAGATTCAACTGAAAATCATATGATGAGACATGAAAAATGACACACGTGATAAGCGCGGACAGTATCGATTTTCTCAATTTCATCGCTGAATGTCATTGCCTTATAAATGATGAGTTGGAGAAAGTCATGAGGAGCGGATTTTCCTGCCAGCAGCTCAAACTGGGCATAGATGGTGCGACTCCAAGCCACAATGACCACAAGAGCAATCTGTACAAATGAGCTGCGATAGGTCACATATAAGGAACGCCGCTTACAATGATCGCTCCCACCGGGTCCAGGTCTAGTATAATTAGGTTATTAAACACAAGGACCCGTAAAAGAAATGCATACACCATGCGAGCTTGCTGCCTCCGGCGGACATAAGGAGACCTGAATCCGAAGCATCAATGGGCGAGGCTGCGCGATGCTGTGATTTAATCACCAAAAGAGTTAATGAACAAATCATTGCGGTGATCTTCCCAGAGCACTTCGACCTGACTTGACTTGGATCGTAACGAGTAGCAGTAAACGAATAGAAGAAACTTGACCCCTTCAAGTCGATTAGCGCAGCCAAGGTGGGTCAAGCGGCAAACCTACCTAAGGCAGCGCCCACCGCAACAACAGAGGGCACATGAAACTGGTTTAACGATTTGTCGCCATGAGTGATAAGATCTCGTGCAGATTCAATAATCACGACGAAGTTGACGGATCCCATGCTAAGGGCAAGTTATGACCAGATCGATGCATTGAAAAAGATTGAACCCGCACAGAAAACCTAAGGAAGAGGTATCAACGAGGTTACGACAATGCGCAAGGTAAAATCTCACCATAGATCACATTTCCTATGGTCTCAAGACGTGCGCCACCTACTGGCCACTTATTGACATCCATCCTGCTCGACTTGCGATGTATGTAGTAAAGAAGGAAATTGCTACCGACGTCGAATATCGAGTCGATGCCAGTAGCCAATAGTGATAGGGAAGCGGATGAGATGGCACCATACACTGTTGATAGATCAGCCACGAAAAAAGTGGCGAGGAATTCTTACTAACTCTGTAGCACCGCGAGGACAATATTAGCGGCGAAACTCGCGCGCACTGCAATTTTCACCTATAATTATTGTTAATTACTGTGAGTGTCAATAAGGTGAGAGAG
>QFEA01000572.1:0-11408 GCA_003315975.1 Lactifluus echinatus | reverse complement strand
GGCACTACTTTGGTCCGAGATGCGCGGTTTCCGCACTTCGGTCGACCAACTTCACGCGGTCGACTCGACGTTAGCAAGGAACTTCGTGGCGATCAACAGCGAGCTCGAGAAACTGGCAATGTCCACGAAACCGGATGACTGCGGAGTTGACGGCCCCGAAGAAATGCACCCGTTCGGTCGTCTCTTGACCAGGCAACGCAAACTTTTAGATGAACGCGACAAATTGATTTCACAGATCCGAGACCTGCCGGACTTCGACAGATTCTTGACCGTCCCATCCTTTGACAATCTTCGATCTGCTGCGTCATCCGGACCAGTTATCATCATCAGCGATTCAATCTATCGCTCAGACATCCTTATCGTTCTCTACAACACTCCACCTTCCCTTATCACCACGCCCAACAATTTCCATGACCGTGCAAAGATAATGAAGGAAACGTTGATCCATGCACGGAACAAGGGTCTAGGCACCATCGAATATGAGCACGCTCTCGCTTTCGTACTCCAGGACCTCTACGATCTGGTTGGAAAGCCAGTCATCCAAAGACTCAGAGAATTGGATGTACCAGTACAGTCCCGTGTTTGGTGGTGTCCGACGTCGGCATTTTGTTCCCTTCCCCTTCATGCTATGGGCCCAATCCCTTCCGATGACGGCATCAAGCGGTACTTCTCCGATATATATATACCTTCTTATACACCGACACTCTCTGCACTTATCGAGTCTCGCAAGTCGGATAAACATCTATTCGAGCCACCTTCGTTGCTTCTCGTGGCACAGCCCGATCACAGTCTGCCAGGTGTCAAAGGAGAGATCAAGGTTGTGCGGCGCGTCAATGCGCAAGTGACGGCTCTTGTTTTGGAGAATGCGACACGTTCCAGAGTGCTCAAGGGCCTCGGGAAACACCGATTTGCCCATTTCGCATGCCATGGTGTGCTCGAGGAAGGCAAGCCGTTCGATGCATCATTCTTACTTTATGGTGGCGAACGACTGTCACTTCTCGATATCGTCCATTCCTCATTTTCCAAGGCAGAATTCGCATTCCTTTCTGCTTGTCACACTGCCAGGTTGACCGACAAGAGCCTCACTGACGAAGCACTCCATCTCACGGCAGCGATGCAATATTGTGGATTCCGAAGTGTGGTAGGGACGATGTGGGCGATGGCAGATAAGGATGGGCAGGATCTCGCTCAAAATTTTTACTCGTTGATGTTCTCGGATGAAAGATCGGAGCTTCCATATCACGAGAGATCAGCGATGGCACTTCGAGGTGCTGCTCAGAGACTGCGGGACAGGGGTGGTATAACTTTAGAGCGATGGGTGAATTTCGTTCACTATGGTGCCTGATTGATTAGGAACCCAATGTGAGTTGTTGTATCTTGGTTGGAAAATTGGCTTGAAGGCTGATCTCCTCAAGGATAGTGTGATCTCTTTCCGCGGAACTACTAGTTTTGTTTGTTGATTCATTTCATTGCTCGTTAACGTTTCATCAGAATGTCTCTGGATGTTTGACACGTTGACCATACCAATAGCGTCATCCCCTTATCCGGCTTCGCTTTCCACCGGTTTGCCGATCGTTTCTCTGCTCTGCGGCCTTATGTTGCTTCCTGTTCTTACCACACCTCGGTTCTCTCCTGCCTGCCTCATGTTGTCTAGTTTTCGTATCAGCTTGGCGTATCTTGCATTGCTTTTGTTCGTTGATCTTGTCTGGGTGCTTCGTATCGCTGTCTCTTCCATTCGGTGCGTGACGTGAATATTTACAAATGTTGTATCCGCTACCCATTACCGCTGGCATCGTGCACCGTTTATTTCAGCATTTCCTTTTATCCTCGCCCGTGGTGTCACGGCTACAAACCTGATTGATTGCTTTTGTATCGGAACTACTCAACCTACCATCACGCATTCCATCAAGTCCAAGTGTACTTGGATTTAAGACCGTGCTGTATAATTTTATGACCAACAAGGTGCGTCCCTTTGACTTGTGAAGTTCGGTCATGATTGGTGTGTAAAGATCAGAAGTTTAAAGACTCGGAAAGCAGGAGGCCAAGTACTTCCGAAGCAACGTTCGAAAGTCGGCGAAGAAATGCTACAGCATGCATTCATCGCCCCGATGCAGCAAACCCAGTGGCTGACATCTGCTTCAGAAACTTCAGCCATGAACACCATGTGACGGATATCTAGTAAATTGATTTGTACTGAGTAACATGAGGCGTAGATGGTCGCCATAAAGTAAGCAAATAACGAGACCATGATGAATGAGCCAAACCACAACGCCGCGGGCGCGGGGAAGACCGGCCCCATTTTTGCAGCCTCCACAAGAGCCCGCTCCAATTGAGAGCCATCGTTTCCATCCCAAGGTGCTCCTTCGCAAGTGCCTGCGCGCGATCAGCCAACGCGGTCATCTCGGATTGTGAGCTCGGCGATTTCGAAGAGCGCTACTGCCCGCGCGGAGCTTTGGGCGCCCGCAGCCATCCAATTCGCGCATGTGGTGGACCGTCAACGACGCTTTCCGTTGGCCCGCCGCTGTTGCACGCGAGGACAGGCAACCCCACCGACATCGCCTCGAACGGCACGATGCCGAAGTGTTCGTTGGCGGACGTGTACAGGAACGCGAGCGTCGAAGGCGCGGAGAGGAGCACGGATCGCTGTGCGGTGGTGAAGTTGAGCGGGAATAGAATGTCCGAGAGATGGGAAATACGGCAAGAACGCAAGCACAGTTAGGAAGTACCAGTCTGCTACTCGCATTGCCCAGAGTCCAGATGCTCGCTGAGTAGTACACAAGTGGAAGGTAAGATGAGGTGGAGGGCATTAACTTTAAAGCTACCGCCAAACGAAACACACACGGCACGGCCACGACCAATGTCCCATCGGACTGTTGTCGGTCTATGATTGGACCACGAAAAAATGGCGTACCTCTTTGCATTCACAACTAACGTTACGACCCTAGTCATCGGCGGCGGCGGCGACTGTGAATGTGACAGATGGGGACTTGCAGTCGCAATGATGACCTGATTTTTGCGGCAGCGCGGGCGCGGGGAGTCGCCCAACTTCGAAGCGGGCAATTCCGGACAAGCGACAAAGCCTGTCGCAACTTTTGCTGATCGACATGTATCGTCCTTCCTCTCACCTGGCTAGAGTTCGGAGGTGTCACCTTGAGGATCTCGCAGCCTCGAATCGAGGCTCCTTCTCTCGACTACCTCAAAATGACATTCTTCTACCGACTCGTCTTCGACATTCCACAAACTTCCCAGTTCATTGGTAGTACATCAAATCTCAAGTTGCTCGGCCGAGCGGTGGTTGTTTTTGACTATCAAAATGTCAAGACTGCAGAAGGGACTCGTCCCTTTGGCCGACTTAAGCTCGGAGCCTCGTGTGGAGCGCTGAGCTGGAAGGTGTCATCTATGGCACGGATATCTAAAAAGTTTTTGCATTTCTTTCCAAACGTAGAGCAGCTCGACATGTACAGGGCTCCAGATTATACTTTTCTTCCAGATTTCGATATGGAAAGCGACAAATGGCCGGATCTTCTCTGCCCCTGTACCGCTGTGCAAACACTGCATGTTTATGATGGGGTGGGCCCACTCGTTGCGCCCGCACTGCGAGCATCCAACACAGAAAGAATCATGCAGGTCTCACCCACGCTACATGATCTCTATCTGTGGAGTTCTCGCCCATCAGGATATGCATCCTGGCAGATATTCATGAAGTCTTTCGTTACCACACGCACGTCTCTATCCCTTTGAGTCTGGTTGTGCCGATTTCACGCTTTTTCTTACATTCACCAAAGCCGCGTACCAATGACCCGAAAAGTGTGAGCATGTCCTTGGCTGGGAATGACACAACCTATCCGACATGTCGTGAGCGGCCACTCGAGGGATTTTGCCGAGCCTCGGCGTTGCTTCCTTGTCAAAGGGTCGGCGTATGAGGAAAGAAATCCCACAATGTACATGACATCATAGGAGCGCTGCCGGGTCGATGGGGAGCTCAGGGATCAAGTCCATCATCACTAGTCACCGGTGGATGGTTGATGACTGCGCCGCCCGCTGGGGAAATGAATAAAATAATATGTCGTCATTAGTAACTTAACTGAGTGCATAAATGTTAAAAGTAAATAAATAAACAAGTCGACAGCACAGCAAAACTACCGACTCAGACGCCTTGGCTGTGTAATGAGTGCACGGTTCTTCTGGATCCATGTGTAGCATTGGTAGCATTGGTCATCCAGTGCGTGCAACTGGTGCGTGCAACTGGCAGTTGAGAGCCACCGCCACCCCATGGCTGGTTATTTGAGGAATATTGAAAATACATATTTTTCCATCGAGCATCGAGAATATGTGTACATTATCATTCGTCATGTCCATCAATAAAATATCACACCTAAGGAGACCTAGAATCATATTTTTAGTTGTCCCACGCTATCTCCTCGGTGGCTGTGTCCAGGACAGGCGCACATGTATGAAAGTCAGTTGAGTATGACCCATGCAGTACACGTGTTGATATTGCGTCTCTCGGTCTCTCGGTGCAATCAATTACGCCATGCGCACATTTACCATATGTCATACAGGTTATATCATCTCCATTGTCCAATGAGTTCTCACACGTATGTCCGAAGTCGATTCTGATCGATTGCAAGGATATCTGAATGTATGTCACTCAGACATGCTCAGGGGACTATTTGTCATTTGTTTTTTTAGAATAGTCAACAGGAACACCAGTCACGTTTCCGCTAGCAATATCTCAACAAGTTGAATGTCTGAATCTTGAGCGCGGGTTCTCCAAGCAACTACTGATATATGTGGTGCAAGAGAAAATGTGATAGTCGAATCTCTCATTGATGATCCTGGTTCCTATTGAGTGCTCTCACGTTTGGGCCTCGTGGGGGAACGGCACCGCAAGAGTACCGCTCATAATCTGCATGCGCCCGAACATGCTAGCGACGAGCGAGGGCCGATGGCAGTGAAGAAGAACAAGTTGCTGCGCATGGCTGGATCGGTATGAAATGGCTCAATGTGGTATTCTTAAGTTGATGGCCATGGCTTGCGCTTCCTAAGCAATAGAATAGAGACGCAGGAGGGGATAAAGGAGACGGCCGCTGCTTGCACTTGGAGCAGGACAACGCAGAGAATGGGATGTCGGGGTTTTGCCCATGTTTGATGTATTGTAGTGCCGGGATCGGGAAGGCTCAGCATGCCCATGGCGGTGAAGAGGGGGCCGACAATCATGTGACCAATAGTATTGGTTGGACGCGTCGCGCTTCTCACCACCCACTCCACCATGTTTGGGTCTTTGTCTTTTCACTCAACAGTGCAGGTTCACCCCGTACCCCATCTTCGTCCGAGTCCCTGAATGAGTAGTTCGAAGCCCGTTTTCAATGCGCAAGGAAGGCATACCCCAAGGAAGGTGTACGTACGCCACGCACACAATCAAGTTCACGTGACTATTGTGGGTATAGGGCTTCAAGCCACGCGGTGGGCTAAACGAGCTATCTAATCCGGGTTTTCCACTACCCTCTTGGAAGCTCGAAGACAGGCTAGGACAAATGTCGACTTAGTTCGTTTTCCACTCTTCAGTACATCCGTTCTCGTCTCATATAGCGGAGGGCAGTTCGAGCGCTGCTGTATTAGCAGATAAACCTGCAGGATCGGCAGGATCGCGGGATAAATCCGGCCACGATACCCAGGGACAATCGAAGAACTATGATTACTTAAGTATTATCGATGCATCCAGGAATTTGGACGAGGGGAAGTCGAGCCAAGAAAATGTTGTCGGGGACGAGGAAATTACACTGGAGGGTAAGTAATATTTTCTATCACCTTTGCCTCGTATTGATCTAATAAAACGAACTCTTCTCCTACCCTCATGTCCGGTCGCTGATTTCCTGATCTCCTGTCACACCTTTGCCATCTTTATCCATGTCGGCACACCTGACGCTATGGTTCCTGCCGACATATCTCTATTTGCTACTTGGTGATTTTGTTTATCTATGCACCAGAAATCGAAAACTCTATTTCTTTTTTTCAAACCGAACTTGCGGCACTGTCCCATTATCATCATCATATGCGCTCCACATTTCTCGGAGGCTTGGGCCTGGCGAGATTTCAGCACTACTCATCGTCTCAAGAACATGAACAACTTGAACAATCAATCCTCGAGTTGACGGAAGCTTTACTCCTATGCGATAGGACTAGTTCTGTGCAAGAAGCCATTCGCTTTTTTTATAAACTCACCCTCGCCCTACTCGAACGCTCAATGAAATCCGAAAATCTTGACGATGTGCCGTATTATATAACGCATCTTCGCTATCTCCGGGACCAACCGCCTGAAGTCCTCGATGTCTCACGAGATATGGTTACGTCCATCCTTGTGCAAATGATGTCCATTCAGCTGCGTTTTAAGCCAGACGATAAGACAGAAGAACCTTTGGTGACGGAGATGGTAACGTATTGCCGTGAATTGCTGGACTCGAATATTTCGGCAAGCCCTCCACCAGATCCGTTTTTAGAATTCGCTCTGGTTATTATTAGCGGATGCCAATTATCGGAAAGACGTGTGGATGAGGTGATCGAATGCCTCCGGGCAGCGATTAGGCGGTTACCTGATTTGTCCATCTTGTGCTGCGCGCTTGGCTTTTCTCTCTGCCAACGTTTCCTGATAACAACATCGAACAATGATTATGAGGAGGCCATGGCCAACTTGGATAGCTTCATTCATTCCACTCGGGATTTCCCATCCTTCGAAGACGATGACGACGACGAATATGAATCATCCCGAAAACGAGCTGCAACAGTGATTGTGTCTCTTGCCCAATTTCGAGCCAACATTGGCGAGAAGGCAGAACATTTCGAGGAGACAGATTACCTGATTCGTAAATATTTGGACAGGTCTTCTCTTGACGGTGAACGTGCCTCTCAGAAGTTGGCGGATCTTGGAGAGAAGCGCTTCCGGGAATTCGGTGTCGGAAGTGTTCCAGAACCAGAAGCACATTCCAACCGTCAGAAGGTCTCCAAGTTTCGGTCACCATCGTCCCTCGCTGCCTCGCTCGCAGAATCAGATCTTTCTTCGATAACCTTCGAGCAGTGGCAGGAATACACCGTCGCTGTTAACGGCTTCTGGGACCTCACCGATACAGCCGAGACGGAAGAAGCGATCACGTGCTGTCGACTGTTGGCCGCATCGAGTCATTGCCATCGTCATGACCAAGGCCGTCTATTCGTGAACGTTCTCTTCAGTCTATTGGGTCACCTTCTCTCTGACTTGTTTGGGCGCACCGGAAAAATCGAGCATCTCGAAGAGTCGATCACCGTATTACGTGATGCCCTCGAGGTTGATTCAGTATATCACCGCCATCATATAACTATGAACCTTGCCTTCCAATTATATTCCCGCTACGAGCTCTTTCGGCGTGACTGACGAAGACATCGATGTATCCATGTCACTCTTTTCCATGGCCGCAGGCAATACGCACACGAATATTACCCATCGATTCAATGCTTCATGGTTTTGGGTACTTGCGGCAAGATCAATCGAGCACCCCTCGCTCACCGCTGCCTATAAGTGTTCCATGTTATTGATGCAAGACTCTCTAACATATGCACCAACACTCGAGATACAACATTCTTGTCTCGTCGCTCACCGCGAGCATTACGAGCTGCTGCCATTGGACTATGCGTCGTATCAAATCCACACAGGTCAATTTGAACACGCAATCGAGACTCTCGAGCATGGAAGGGCATTACTTTGGTCCGAGATGCGCGGTTTCCGCACCTCGGTCGACCATCTTCACGCGGTCAACTCGACTTTAGCAAGCAACCTCGTGGCGATCAACACCGAGCTCGAGAAATTGGCAATGACCACGAAACTGAATGACTACGGAGTTGAGGGCCCCGAAGAAATGCTTCCGTTCGGTCGTCTCTTGACCAGACAACGCAAACTTTTGGATGAACGCGACAGACTGATTTTACAGATCCGAGACCTGCCGGACTTGGGCAGCTTCTTGACTGTCCCATCCTTTGATAATCTTCGATCTGCTGCGTTATGTGGACCAATTATCATTATCAACGATTCCAGGTTTCGCTCAGACATCCTCATCGTTCTCCACAACTCTCCACCTTCTCTTATCACCACTCTCGACGATTTCCATGACCGTGCAAAGGCATTGAAGGATAAGCTAATCCATGCACGGGACAAAGGTCTAGACACCATCGAATATGAACGTGCTCTCGCTTTCGTACTCCAGGACCTCTACGATCTCGTTGGCAAGCCAGTCATCCAAAGACTCCGAGAATTGGATGTACCACTACAATCCCGTGTTTGGTGGTGTCCAACGTCCGTGTTTTGCTCCCTTCCTCTCCATGCTATGGGTCCAATCCCTTCCGATGACGGGATCGATCGGCATTTCTCTGATATATACATCCCTTCATATACACCGACACTCTCTGCACTTATCGATTCTCGCAAGTCGGATGAGCATCTACTCGAACCACCTTCGTTGCTTCTTGTGGCACAGCCCGATGACAGTCTGCCAGGTGTCAAAGGAGAGATCAAGGTTGTACGGCGCGTCAATGCGCAAGTGACACCTCTTGTCTTGGAGAAGGCGACACGTTCAAGAGTGCTCAAGGGCCTCGGGAAATGTCGATTTGCTCATTTTTCATGCCATGGTTCGCTGGAGCAAGGCAGGCCTTTCGACGCATCGTTCTTACTTCATGGCGGCGAACGTCTGTCACTTCTCGATATTGTCCGTTCCCCACTTGCCAAGGCAGAATTCGCATTCCTTTCTGCTTGTCACACTGCTGAGTTGACCGACGAGAGCCTCACTGACGAAGCGCTCCATCTCACGGCGGCGATGCAATATTGCGGATTCCGAAGTGTGGTTGGGACGATGTGGGCGATGGCGGACACAGATGGACGGGATCTCTCTCAAAATTTCTACTCGTTGTTGTTCTCGGGCGAAGAATCTGTGCTTCCGTATCACAAGAGATCGGCGATGGCACTTCGAGATGCTGTTCAGAGACTGCGGGACAGGGGTGGTATAACTTTAGAGCGATGGGTGAATTTCGTTCACTATGGTGCCTGATTAATTGGGAACCTAACGTGAGTTGTTATATCTTAGTTGGAAATGGGCTTAAGGGCTGATCTCCTTAAGGTTAGCGTGATCTCTTTCCCTGGAACCACTGGTTTTGTTTTGTTGTTTCATTTCATTCCTCGTTAACGTTTCGTCGCAATGTCTCGGCACGTTCAGCATACTGTAGGGCATGTGCCCTGGCTGCGCATCGTAAGGCTTGCAGTACGCTGGGCGTGTGTTCGCCAAGTAACAAGGGGAGTTGGTAAAAGGTGAAACCGGGAAGAAGTAAAGTGAGACCGCACGCAGCAGACGAGGGGAAGGCGACTGGAACTCTAATTGGTGTTGCTCGAGTTGGGCACAGAGGGTCTAAGTTAATTACAGGAATCAGTAACTAGGGTTTCTGGTTAGTAGCCGAGCAATAAAGACTTGTAAGGGAAGGCAGGCGGCAGTGTCCAAATGAGAAGGATAGATTATAGGAGGAAAGATTGTGGTGGCGGACGCATCACCTTGCGCTGGTCGGCTGTTGCTGCTGTTGTGCTCCGACCATGCGTCGGAATGTGCTTAATCCAGCCAGGCCTAACGCGATGCGGTTCCTTACAGCATGCAGCACCAAGTTGCCCGGAGTCACTGTCGCCTGCCCAATTTGGACGTTACTTTGTTATCGTTTAGTACTTTAACGTTCGTCTGGATGTATTTAAGCTCCCTACGTATGTAGAGTAGCGACAGGGTAGCCCAGCGGGAAGGGCCCATCCTTTGTCACGCCGTAGTGTAGCGAGGGTAAACCTGCAAAGTAGACCAGTGAATCAATACTACTGGGGGTAGTACCTGAGTTCATCTTTGGACCAGTTCCTGAAGCGTTCATATGACTGGGCAAAAAGGGTGTTGACGCGGATCTGAAAGCCTACCGATCGGCAAAGGTTGATATACAGTTGATTATCTCATACTGCATAATGAAGATTTGACCCTAAGTTCAATGCAGTATGAGATTTATGCGGGACTACAGACGTCACTATGTGTGACACATGTGACAATCTAATTAACGCTTTGGCCCCAGAGCCTTTCGAGTGTTACATGCTGTACACTAGCCTGCTGTACCTTTTGCAACTGTCCACGAAAGCGTTGAAGATCCCTTGTGACATCCAATGCACCAGGGATCTCTCCAACTTTGGCCAGACAGAGGCTCTCCAACTGGCTACAAAGTCCCATCAGCTCGACAGTGCTGAATTCTGGCTCCAGGATTTCATCGTCATCGCTTTCACTGCCAACCTCAGTAACATCACCTTCTTTGGCTCCCAGTTGATCTCTAACATGGGCAACAATCTCTTGATCCCCTCCAGCAAACTTATAAGGTGAGTCTTCCACTACCCTCTCCTCTAGCAGCTCAATGAGGTCATCAAGTGCAGGTATGGTACCAATGATTCGTCGACACTCTTGGAGCAGTGTAACAGACTTCAATAACTCGTCTTCAATGTCCCTGAGCTGTTTGGGCTTTATATAAGCTGGGAGTTTGATTTTCAATGGATGCGACTAGTGTTGCGGCGGCCCGGAGCCGTAGCCAAGCTGGAGCCGAGCCACCACTGAGCCAGCCTGGCTGGCTTCGAGCTGGAGCCGAGCCGATGGTTCAACCTTAGCTGAGCCGCACTGAGCCGAGCCAGTTGAATAGCTGCGGCTCGGAGCTAGTTTCGAGCCGGCTCGAGCTGGCTCGAGCTGGCCCTCGCCTCACGCATCAACACCTTCGCTACCCCCATTCTCAAATGATCATCACATGCACCACAGCGATGAACAGAATGTGTGGGTCACCATTATCTGTTCCATCTTTATTCACCTGGAACCATGATGACCAGTGATGAGCCCTTCTAAGGCTGCCATCGTTTTGGTGTCAACCTTGATGCATCTCCTCCGCCACTCATCAATCCCTGAAGGGTTTAAATCCCAAGTCCCAATCTCATTCCCTTTGCTTCTGCATTCTCAATAACGTCTGCACTGAACTACTGTCCATGGTTGCACTCAACGGTGCCAACCCTTCTCTCCAGTTGACCTCCAAGCCTTCGCGTGCGTGTCTTAACTCTTCTTTCTCATAACACTCATTCTCTTCAGCTACTACTGGGATATCTGTACCTTCCTTCACCCACTCGTCCCCTTCAACCAGCTAGTTTTCGAACCCACGTCGACCCCTTGTCCTTGTCTCCTCTTCCTGCATCCGGCCTCTCCTCAGTCGACTTGGTCACCTCGGTCTTTCCTCCCTCTCCTCTCTTCTCCTCCCACATTCGGTTCCATGATTGTTACGGGGCTTCCTCGAAGCCGGCTTGATAAAACCAAAGGCGTTACTCGTCCTAGAGTCGCCTTGTC